>JAQZBX010025754.1:0-29332 GCA_029593785.1 Cabassous unicinctus | reverse complement strand
TATTATTATTTTAATGGTGAAATAATTATAAATAAAAATTTTAAAATAAAAATATTTTATAGGAAGCAAACATATTAAGCAGAAAAGCTATGCAGTGTTTATAATTCCACAAGAAATACAAAAATCTAAAGTGCATTTCTTTGAAAAGTTCATAATACTCTGCCAAATTTGTCATCATTTGAGTGTTTGATGTTAATGCACAATGCCATTAGACAATAAGTATGAGATAGTTATATTAGAAATTTGAGAAAATCTTGGTATTTTCACGAAGCGTAATATGATTAAAAATATTGTTAACCTCTAGATTAAAGAACAGAGATGCTTATCCTTTCATAATAACCCTCTTATCCAAATTTATATACTCATTAATTGTTTAGTAAGTTATATGACATTGTATTAATTATTGGGAAAACATGCAATGAGTAGAGAAATACAATAATCAGGTATAATAAGAAATATTTTTGAAATACAGTTATGATTATCTAATACATATATTAATTTTGATAATCTCATGCATTTGTATACTGTTAACTGTCTATACACAGGGAAAATGATCTTTAATAATTATTTATGGATTTCAAATATCTGCTTTTTTTGCTCCTCCATTATTTTCTGTATTACTAATTTAAAACGATTACATATATTTAGAATAATAAAATTTAATCTCATGCTAATGTGAAGATCCAACTATTATACAAGCATAGAGACAAATACCAACACAATATTCTCAAGATATGTGTTTATTGCCTGTATCTATCCATCCATCCATCAGCTTTATCTACCTCTTCTAAGAATGAGTGTGTGTGTATGTGTGATAATGGGGTTTTAGAAATACATCAATTTTAATTTTTTTTCTGACTAATATGAAATACTATTCTAATGAATAAGAAAAGTTTAATGGACAGAATTAGTGACAAATGCTTAAAATGTGGAACTCAAAAGACAAATATGGGTGAGACAAAATGATATGAAGAAGTGTATTTGAAATGACTACATCTCATCCTTCTATGAGAACATGTGACAGATATTCTAAATCCAAACAGCATCAGATATTGCCCTAAGGGAAAAAAAAGAGGAAATACTAATTGTTTATTCAATTATTTTTCCTTTTTGAATGAGTATGAGCATTTCTTAGTTGATATTTTTGGGAAATTCAGGTGATTTTTCTCCCCTTAAACTCAAGTCAAATCTCCCAGTTTATTGGTTCATTGAAAACATTTCAACAGACATGAATTCCTTCATTATACCAGAAATCACAGGACACCCATACTCACAGCACAGTCCTCCTAAAAAAGAAAAGAATCCTTAGGCCATTGGGTTTATGAATATACAAATGGAACACATCTACCCATTTCATATAATAGTGAAAATGGGTTTTACATGGAAATGATGTCAATTAAAAAGTACCCCAATTCAAAAAATCTAGAAGGATGTGTGAAAATGATATATATGTATATATGTACAAATGCATATATATGAAAAGAAGAATCCAATTTAAAAAGAATATAATAGGAAAGCAATAAATCTTTCACACTTTTCATATATACTGGTTGGAATAATTTAAATGCAGTAAACGAAATGACAAGAAAATAAATGTAATATATAAGGTCAGAAAGGGATTTAAAAGAAGAAGCACAAATATTTTATATTTTATGAATGGTACAGTATGTTCTGTACCATTAGTTTTGAAGGAATTTTTTTAAAAGTATAACTACAAATAAATAGGAATGCACCAATTGCCTGAGAGGATGTGGAATATTAAATTACTGATATATTGTTGGAGTGTGTGTATAAGTTGACACGACTTCTTTTGAAAATCATTTGACATTGTGTCAGTCAACTAAAACTTGATTGAGTTGCACTAAACAAAAATTTTAAGTATTTGTGCTGAGAGCAACGAAGATTATTTTCTAGTAATGACACTTACCCCTTGTGATTAGGCTACAGCTTTGACACTCACAATCCATATTCTATGCCTAGGCTATTGGAGACCTCTACATGGGATGTTGCAGGCTTTGTGGCAGAATAAATTATAATTTTTAAAGCAGTACAGGTATTTTAGCTTTTAAATCCACATCTCTTAGTTCTGCTTTCACTACCGTGGCCAAAGAACTTCAAGAGGTCAAGCCTGGACTTAATGAATTGGAACATTATAATCCTCTTCTAAAAGGGACATTGCAGAGAAAATCTTCTCACTACTCAGAAAGCAATCGGTTCTTTTGAATCATAGTAAAAACTAGGAATAATTTATTACTTTTCAGGAGAGTGATTTTTACTTATAAGCCAGAAGGAAATATTTATGGAAGAAAAAGGAACATGATAAATCTTTAGGATTCTGTTTTTCTTTGTTTTGCATTAGGACTATTTTTATAATTATGAGTTAGATTCTAAATTTGTTTTGGAAAATTATATTTCTTTCTGATTAGCAATATATTAGCCAGTACACTCTGCCAAATACCGTTTAAATTTAAAGTTTTAAACTTGTTTCAACAAAGGGATAAAATACCATTGTTTTATTCATTTCCTGAGGTTATTGTAAAAAATTTGAATTATAATTACACTCTGTTTCTTAAATATATTTATTCTAATTTCACCAATATTTGTTCAACAGTAAGTGCAAATTTCCCTCAATCAAATAATAATTGAGAACTCTATCACTTAAATTCTCCTCTTATATGGGTACACAGTGCAATGTATTTATATCATTGGGTATTTAGTTTCTCTACATAATTCTGTCTAATAAAGTATTAATACCAATATTTAATGACTAAAGCACATTCAGCCAAGTCTTATTCCATATAGTATTAACTATGCTTTTAAAGGAAAACAATCCAGATTTAACAGTCCACATCTAAGATCAATCATATTCATGCTTTTACCTTAAATAATTTCACATGTTAAAGGAAAACATATATATATATATATATTAAATTTAGGCAGATATGGCAGATTAAACTCCATATCTAAAAAAACCCTTCTCTAAATATTAATTTATTCATGTGGCTCGGAACCCATTGTTAATAGGACCTGTCAAAGATGCCTTTTTTAGTTAAGGTGTGTCAACTGAATCAGGATGGAGCTTATCTTGTTACTAGAGACCCTAAAAGAGAGAAAGCCACAGGAAGATCCTTAAGCAGGAAGTCATCTGGAACAGGGTACAGAAAAAAGCGGATATTGACATGAGACTGGAAAGCCAGGGAACCACAAGGATTGCCAAGCCATCAGCACTCTACAGACACCTGGAAAAATCAACCTCCAAACTCTGAAAGCATTAGACAGTAAATTCCCATTGTTAAGACAACCCACTCTGTGGTATTTGTTATGGAAGCTGGTAACTTAAGACACCATCATTTTCCCTAATAAAATTGCTTAATTCATTTAAATGTATCTGTTGTCAGTGCAGTAAAAATCAGAGTTGAATGCAAAAGAATTAAAGTTTACAGAGCTGCTCTTAAAGAAACACAATATATGACAGAGGTCATGTGTGGTAGATCAATGACAATAATATGTATTTTTGAGTAAATTGGGCTTGGACAGTTGGACAATCATATTGGATAAAATGAAATTTCACACCTACTTCTCACCCCACATACTCATCACCTTATAGAGAAAAATATATGAAACCCAAAACTATAATTAATTTAGACACTAACAAAAGAAAGCTTCTTGAAGTTATCATGGTAGATACAGATTTCTTAGACAAGAATAAATTTTTTAAAATCCCATTATTCACAATCCATTAATTCATTAGAGGATTTTGTGTTTCTTGCTTTGAACAATTATGAACTCTAAATTTCCTAATATCTAGGAGGATGTGTGGTGTATTGTTTATATTCTGGGACATGAGTTTAATATGTTAATGTAGGGAAGAAATGGAAAATAAGGACTTAGGGAGGAGTTCAAATGCTCTAGAGATCTCAGTAGTGTATCTTCCATCCTTTGTTAGGGGGATACTTGAATATAAAAGTGGACAATGATTACTTTTCCCAAGGAATAGCAAGGCTGATGACCAGGCTGGAGGAAATTATTTTCAAATGAAATATGATAAGGTCCTCAATTTTTGAAATATTAAAATATCTGGATATATTTCAGATATTGGAGGAATATGAACAGATTTCAAATTGTTCTAGGATTATTATTCTGGGATGCCTTGAGGCTCCTGGTATTTATGCTCTACATGTTTCTCTATTGAACAAGAGTTACTGAGCCATAATGAACCTAGTGTGTCTATTTTACCAAATGAAGGATGAAAGCTGGAGTTAAATGAGCATAACTTCCAAATTGCTAAAATATATTTTTAGTTATGGAATCTAATATAAAAACACAGCCTTTATAGCAATCATGGTATGCAATTATGAGATATAAATAAACAAGGTAACATATTCTTTAGGAATCACAATGCTCACTCAGGCTATGGGATCAATAAAATAAAATTATTTCCATCTTGAGAAAATTAGTTTTCCTTATTCTGAGAAAATTTTTTATCACATTATGTAAAAAATAACTGATGTTATGCAGTGAAAATCTGATTCTATGTATTTCTACATCCCACTCCTGTTTAATTACTGATTCATTATTCTTCATCAAGCAAAAAGCATGAATGAATTGAGCATGATCTCTATCTTTTCATCACTAGCTTCATGGGGAGAACAAAATCTTCCCAACTATATTCTGTGTTGAGAACCAGGTTACTATTATTCACTATTCAATGGTGGAAGCAACTCTTCTTGGGTTCTAACTTCAACACAAGTCTAAGTGACATATCCTTATCTTGTCTTTATCAGTAAGATATGTCTTATGTTATTATGTTCTAATAATCTAATTACTCAACCAAGACACATGTATGAGATTGAACGCAAAGACTACACTTTAAAGAGTAGTTTGTTCTAACCCATAACTTTTCATACTTTCTTCCCATGAGGCATTTTCCATTCCCTTGAAGTTCTATTAAAGGTAAACACCATTGTTAAGGCAGTGTCATAAAAGTGTCATGGTCTTCTCCAAATTATCTCATTGTTGACTTAAGGTTAAAATCATCCTAAACATATTCGAAATCATTTTGACAATGTGCAAAATATTTTCTGAAAGAATGAAAAAATGACAAAAATTATTGAATTGAAAAACTAGGGTATAGAGATATATACCTCACCATGGCTCATGTTCATATATGTGTATGTATGTATATATATATATATATATATACACACACACACACACACACACACAGAGGAAAAACACATTAGATATTTTACATGGATAGATTCAACTTTAAGAACACATATAAAATATAACATAAACGTCATTCAAATATTTTTCATAACTTTTATTCAAGAAATTTTCACTTGGGAACTCCAAATACTTGTGGAACATTTTGCCTATACATGTGTTAATCTCTCTGTTCCATAGGCTATAAATAATGGGATTTATTAATGGGGGCACCATGGTGTAGAACATGGCCGTGAGAAGATTATTAAAAGATGTTTCACTTGCTTTGGGGCCAAATACAGCAATCAACCCAGAAATTACAAACAAAATAAGAATTGCCAACTGTGAGGTACAGGTGGATAAGGCTTTGTTACAGGCTTCCACAGAATGCATCCTAAGCACCATTGAAAATATATCAATATATGACTTAAACAAAAAAGCAGCACATAAGAATATAATAAAAGCACTGATAGGTAAGTCTACAGACTCTGAAAACCAAACTTCTGAAGATGAAATCCTCAAAATTCGAGGCACAACACAGAAATATTGCTGGAACACATTGGACTTTGTGAAGGGAAGTCTGAACATGGTGCCTGTGTGGAAAGCAGAATTTATAAGCCCACTTGCCCGTGAACCACAGACTGCCTGAGTGCAAAGGTATGGGGTAAAAGTGAGTCCATAATGCAGAGGGTGACAGATGGCAACATAACGGTCATAGGACATCACCACAAGGAAGGCCAGCTCTGTGGATATAAAGAAGTTGAATAGGAAAATCTGAGTGGCACATTCTGTGGGAGAAATCAATTTACTGCCTGTCAGAGAATTCACAATTAATTTTGGAACAATAACTAAAATACAGCAAAGAGCTATGAGGGATAAATTGCCTATAAAGAAATACATTGGAGAGTGTAGATGTGGGTCGGTTACAATGACAGTAGCAGTGAGAACATTCCCAGTCAGTGCTCCCAGATAAATCACTAAGAAAAGCAGACCTTGCAAGATTTGAACCTCCCGGGAGGTTGACACATACATTAACAGGAATTCCGTGAAGATGGTGAGGTTTTTCATGTCTTCTAATATACTGCAATCTCCCTGTAATCAAAGTATAAAATGATAAGACGATTAAAAAATGAAGACATTTTGATTATAAGAGAGATTCTAATTTCATTAAATGATTTTAAACCAAGACCTATGAACCTACCAATTATGGATTTACATTTATACTACAGCAAAATGTCTTTTGAAACTCTGCATGGATATATTAAGTGATTAGTTTCTTATTTTCTTCATCAGCTAATGATCATCTTAGATATGTTCTGTAAAAAAGCCTCCCTATCAGCCCATTTATTTGAACATTATACAGCTATGGCTGACTCACCTCATTGTAAAATCTTCTTTGGATATCTTGATCTATCCATTGATATTTGAAGGATTATATTTCCTTGGGAAGACTGAGTTCCATGAAAAGCCATAGCAAATCACTGTTGCCTCTAAATTTCTTAGCTATCCTTTACAATCTAGCTCACACAATATTTCATTCATAGTACTTGCACTAGTACAATATTTAAGTAATTTTTGTATTTTATATTTTCAATCTTTTGAGTACAGTCTATGTATCACATAGATATCATCAGATACCATTTTAAGTCTAATGAACTGTAATAAACACTACAATCAGAACAGACACTCTATTAGAATCTATTTTAATATTGGTCAGAAATAATTAAGTACTTTAATGATTTGATACATATCACATGTATTTCAATTAAATGTTCATTGCTGATTTTGAAAAAGCTCATGGATTAAAAGATAAAAATATACCTGATTTATGAGGAAACAAGTTTATCTTCTGTAACATGAATATTTATTCTGCAAACCTTATAGAGAACACAAAATTTGTGATATTGCTTCTTTCATCACTGAATAAAATTCATGGAGTCACTATTCACACATTCACATTTATCCTTTATCATCTAAACAATTTTGCTTCTAGATTCTTCAACAACAAGTTCTTCTTTATGAAGGATATGCATGGGTCATACCTCTCAGAGACCTTTTTGAACCAGTGATTTCATCCTCTGGAGAGGACAGATTTCCTGATTGGTAAGGATTCTTTGGTTATACCCTTGAGATTAGTTAAATTCATGATAGTGCTTATTAGCAATAAATTTAACAATAATATTTGTTAAAAAACAGAAGTGAATATTAAAAAATGACATGTTACTGAAATTCAATACATATTCAATTTATGTCTGATTATAAATACAATTTATTTTTTTCATAGGATATCCACAAACTTTTGCAACCTGAATAAAATCATACTTTCAATGGTTTTGGACTAACATTAAGTCACACAGGAAAGTCATATACTGTCAAAAAAGTAGTAAAAATAACAAAAGCAATAAATAATCCACTAGTATTTACAAAATTAAAGAAAGATGAGATACCTTTTGTAATTGAATTTAAAAGGAAAGAAGTAAAGAAAAAGAGGATGTGGCACAAAGCCAAACTCTTCACAAAAGTGTTTTGAAGAGATCCTTGCATAAGAGTGCAATTAATCATGTTAGGATACCCTTAGAATGTGAGGTATCACCCAAGAAAAAATTCTGAGAAAGTAGCCCCATTTGTCTTTACTCTGAAAGTTCTTATTAATAGCTGGCAATCAGATGAGTATCAGAACATGGGAGGGTCTAAGAAGCTCCAAGAAGTGCTGGATATGAAGGCTCAGAAATAGACGTTTCCACATAACTGCATAGGATCTCAACACATTTATTAAAATCAGCAGGGAGAATTGCTGAAGATAGATAAGAAGTAGACTCTATGGAAGCAGAAATCCCCCTTTGATCTCTGTCAGACAGGCTTGGCTTCACCAGAGCAGTGAACACTCAGCTAGAGTTCAAGAGAGCCCAGCAGATCTTTACGTGCTTTCACCATCACTGCATGCTCTCTTTCTCTGTTGGTGAATTTCAGGGTAAAAAAGAAAAACTATGAAAGAATGCATAGCTTGACAGAGGCTAGAAAGTGTCCCTGATATGGTGAGGATAATTCAGAGTATAACAAAATAAATAGAAAAACTGGGCTGATGTGCTATGGTGAAATGAATAAAAGGAAAAATGATGCTCGGGCATCTGAGAAAGCCACTGTATTATTATTTTCATGGAAATGTAGCCATGAAAAGAGGTTAAGAATATGCAAAACACAATTTTATAATTGTAATATTAGTAATGGCTCACTATTTAACTTAAGGTTCACTTTGTAGTGTAGTTGCACGGATTTTTAATAATTTTTTTTTCTGTTACCATATATATAATCTCATATTTACCCTTTTAATCTTATCCATATGTGTATTTCTGTGCTGTTAATTACATTCACAATGTTTTGCTACCATAACCACTATCCATTAAACATTTTCATCATTCCAAATAGGAACCCTATACATTTTAATCTGTAACTTCTAATTCCCTATATACACCCTGCCCCTCAATAACCTATATTCTATACTCTGATTCTATGAATTTGCTTATTCTAATTGTTTAAAATCAGTGAGATTATACAATATTTGCCCTTTTGTGTTTAGTATATTTCACTCAACATAATATCTACAATGTTCATGCATGTTGTTGCATGTATCAGGACTTCATTCCTTTTTATGGATGATTAATATCCCATTGTGTGTACGTGCTTATATATATATGCCACATTTTATTAATCCATTCATAGCTGATAGACACTTTGGTTGCTTCCAAGTGTCTATTGTAAGTAATGCTGCTATGAACAATGTGAGTAATGAACAATGGTGTTCAAATATCTATCCAAATACCTGCTTTGTATTCTTTGTCGTATATACCTAGTAGTGGGATTGCCAGCTCATTTGGTAGTTCTATACTTAGCTACCTGAGGAAGTGCCAAACTGTCTTCCACAACAGCTACAAAATTTTACATTGCCACCAACAATGAGTGACTGTGCCTATTTTTCCACATCCTCTCCTCACTTGTTATTTTCCATGTTTTAAAAACCAGCCATTCTAATGGGTGTGAAATTGTATCTCATTGTGGTTTTGGTTGGCATTTTCCCAATGGCTAATGATGTTGAGCATCTTTTCATGGGCATTCTAGACATTTGTATATCATCTTTGGAGATATGTCTGTTCAAGTCTTTGCCCATTTTTAAATTGAAATATCTTTTTGTTGTTAAACTGAAAGATTTCTGTATATATTCTCAATATTAATCCTTTGTCAGATATGTGGTTTCCAATTATTTCCCCAGTGTATAGTATAGTTTGTCATATTTCTTTCATGATATGGTCCTTTGAGGAACAATATTTTTTGTTTTTTGGTCTGTTTTTTAATTTTGATGGAGCCTTATTTTTCTCATTTTTTCCTCTTTTTTTTTGTTTGCTGGTGATTTGGGTTTAATGAGAAAGAAACATTGCCTAACACAATGTGCTGAAGATGCTCCGTTATAATTTTGTCTAGGAGTTTTGTAGTGCTAGCTCTAATATTCAAGTCTTTGATCCATTTTGAGTTGATTTTTGTACATGGTGAGAGACAGGGGTCTTGCTTCTATTTTTTTTTTGCAAATGGTGATCCAGTTTACCCAGCATAATTTATAGAAGAGACTATTCTTTCCCAATAGTATGGGCTTTGCCACCTTAACAAAAACCAGTTAGCTATAAATGTAAGGGTTGATCTTGGAGCTCTCCATTCTATTCTATTCATCTATTTATTCATCCTTGTGTTAGTACCATGCTGGTTTACTTACTTTGGTTTTGTAATAAGATTTAAGACCAGAAATTGTAAGTCCTCTAATTTCATTCTTCTTTGTCAAGATTGCTTTAGTTCTTCAGGGCCTCTTACACTCTAACAATATAAATTTGATGGTTGATATTTCCTTTTCTACAAAGAAGGGTGTTGGAACTTTGATTGGGATTGAATTAATTCTATAAATTGCTTTGAGTAATATTGTTATCTTAATGATATTTAGCCTTCCAATCCATGAACACACAATGTTCTCCTATTTATTTCAGTCTTCTTTGATTTATTTTAGTAGTGTTTTTGAAGTGGTTTTGTTGAGATATATTTACATACCACACAATCCATCAAAAGTGTACAAACAGGGAAGTGGATGTGACTCAAACAGTTGGGCACCCACCTGCTACATGGGAGGTCCTGGATTCAGTTCCTGGTGCCTTCTAAAGAAGATGAGTAAGAGAGCAAGCTGATGTGACAGTCTGGCACAGTGAGCTGATGCAATAAGATGATGCAATGATGAGACACCATGAGGAAACACAATGAGACACAACAAGTGGAGCGGAGAAGGCTCAAGTCATTAGGCACCTCCCTCTCATATGGGAGGCCCGGGTTCATTTCCTGGTGCCTCCTAAAAAATGAAAAATAAAAAAAGAAGATGAGCACACAATGAACAGACACCGAGAGCACAGAAACAACAAGGGGAGGGAGAAATAAATAAATAAATAAATAAATAAATAAATAAATAAATGTGCAAACAATTGCTGTCAGTATAATCAGAAAGTTGAGCATTAAACACCAGAATCAATTTTAGAACATTTTAATTACTACAAAGAGAAAAAAGCCTCTCAATCCTTATATCATTCTCCAGGCCCACATAACCACTACTCTATTTCTGTCTATACAGATTTTTTATATTTATATTTTATACAAATGTGTCTGGTTTCTTTCACTTAGCATAATGGGTTCTTTTTGTTTTTTCTTTTAATTATTGTAATTTTTTAAATTTGGGAAGTTGTAGGTTTTCATAAATGTCATGTAAGAAACAAAACATTCCCCTTTATGCCCCTATTGGTAACCCTTAACATTTCTGTGGTACCTCTGTAAAAATTGATGAAAGAATATTAAAATATTACTAACCATAGTTCATAGTTTGCATTAGGTACGTTTTTTTCCATATAAAACATTATTACTATTACCTTGTAATAGGGAAGTACCTTTGTTATAGTTCATGAAACAACATTCCTATATTTCTAATATTAACCACAGTTTTAATGCACAACAGAATTTACTGTGTTATAGAGTTTCATTTTTTATCTTCTAGCTTTTCTTTTAGTAACATACATGAACCAAAATTTCCTCTTTCAACCACATTCACATGCATAATTTAACATTGATTATTACACTAACAATAATGAGCTATCATCACGTCTGTCCATTTCCAACATTTGCAATCAATCTAAATAGAATTTCTGCACAAATTTGTATCAGCTTCCCTTTCTTTACCCATATTTTATCTTCATGTGAACTCTAGTCGAGATTCTAAATCTATGAGTTTATTTAGTATTATTAATTCATGTTAGTGAGATCATACAATATTTATCATTTTGTGTTTGGCTTATTTAACTCAACATAATGACCACAATATTTATCTATATTATCACATGCATCATACTTCATTCTTTCTCACAGCTGAATAAAAATTCACCATATGTATATACTACCATTTTTAATCCATTTATTGGTTGATGGATATTGTGTTGTTTGCATCTTTTGGTAACTGTGAATAATGACGGTATGAACATCCATGTGCAATGTCTGCATCTCTGCTTTCAGTTCTTCTCAGTATATAACTAGTAGTGGGATTGCCAGATCATATCGCAATTCTATACTTAGCTTCCTGAAAAACCAACAAATTGTCTTCCATACCAATGCAACATTTTCCATTGTCACCAGCAGTGAATGAGTGCTGCTATTGCTCTACATCCTCAACACTTGCAGCTTTCTGTTTTTCTAAAAGTGGCCATTCTAGTCAGTATGAAATTATATCTCGTGGTTTTCTTTTGCACTTCACTAATAACTAGTGATATTGAACATCCTTTCATGTGCTTATTTGTCATTTGTATTTCTTCTTGGAAAAAGGCTTATTCAAGTCTTTTGCCCATTTTTAATTGAATTATCTTTTTATTGTTCAGTTGTAGGAATTCTTTATATATTCTGGATATTGAACTCTTAGCAGATATGTAGTGTGTAAATATTTTCTCCCACTAAGTAAGCTGTCTTTACACTTTCTTGACAAAGCCCTTTGAAGAGCAAATGTTTTTGATTTTGAAAATAACACATTTATCTTTTTTTTTCTTTCATTGCTTGTGCTTTCCATGTAAAGTCTAAGAAATCATTGTCTATAATAAGATCTTGAAGATGCTTCCTTACATTTTCTTTTAGGGGTTTGATGGTTCTGGCTCTTATATTTAGGTCTTTGATACATTTTGAATTAATTTTTGTGTAAGGAGTGAGATAGGGGGTCTCTTTTATTCTTTTGGATAAGGATACCCACTTCTCACAGCACCATTTGCTGAAAAGACAATTCTGTTCCAGTTGAGTGGACTTGGCAGCCTTGTCCAATATTAATTGGCTATAGATGTGTCAGTCTATTATCAATTTTATTGGATCTTATGTCCACTGGAAAAGTGTTTTGATCTTACATCTATCTTTTTGCCAGTACCATGCTGTTTTAACCACTGTAGCTTTGTAATATGCTTTAAACTCGGGAATTGTGAGTCTATTGACTTTGTTCTTTTTAAAGATATCTTTGGATAATCAGGGTCTAGCTCCCTTCCAAATTAATTTGGTATTTAACTTTTCCATTTCTTCAAAGTAGGTGGTTGGCATTTTGATTGGGATTGCATTGAATTTGTAAATCAGTTTGGATAGAATTAATGCCTAATGGTATTTAGTTTTCCAGTCCATAAGCACAAAATGTCCTCCCACTTAATTAGGTATTCTTTGTATGTTTGGTTTTTTTTAAGCAATGTTTTGTCATTTTCTGCATTCAAGTCAAGTTCTTGGTTAAATTTATTCCTAGATATATGACTCTTTTAGTAATTATTGCAAATGATTTTTTTTCTTTTTTCTCATAGTGCTCATTACTAGTGTATAGAAAGAGAGTATTATCATGTATTGATCCTATATACTACCACATTTCTGAACTTACTTATTAACTCTGGGACCATTGTTTCAGATTTTTTGGAACTTTCTATTTACAGGATCATGTCATCTGCAAATAATAAAGTTTTACTTCTTCTTTTCCAATTTGCATGCTTTTATTTCTTTTCCTTGCCTACCTGTTCTAGCTAGAATTTCTATTACATGTTGAATAACAGGGATGACAGTGTCCATCCTTGTCTTGTTCCACATCTTAAAGGGAAAAGATTCATTCTTTCACCATTCATTATGATATTACTAGTGCATTTTTCATTTATGCGCTTTAACATGCAGAGGAAGTTTTCTTCACTCCTGTCTCTTGGAGTGTTTGTATGAACAAAGGATGCAGGGTTGTGTCAAATGCCTTTTCTGCCTCAGTGAAGATGATCATGTGTTTTTCCACTTCAATTTATAAACGTGTTCTTTTATATTAATCGATTTTTTTTTACATTCAACCACCCTTAGATACCTAGGAAAAAGCCACTTGATCATGGTGTATAATTCTTTTAATGTGCTGTTTGATTCCATTTGCAATATTTTGGTGTAGATTTTTGCATCTATATTCATTATATTAATTCATTGGAAATTTTTATTTCTTGTAGTATCTTTATCTGGCTTTCCTATCAGGGGGATATTGACTTTATAGAATAATTACGTAATGTTCCATCCTCTTCAAGCTTTTGGAAGATTTTGAACAAGATTTATTATCTTAATTCCTCTGGGAATAATGAAGAATCCATTTGTGAATCCATATGGGCCTGGTCTATTCTTAGTTGGAAGGTATTTGGTGATTGATTCAATCTCTTTAATTGTGTTTCATTTGTTGAGGGCTTCTATTTTCTTCTAAAGTCTTTGTAGGTTTTTGTGTGTTTCATACATTGTTCATAGTATCCTTTTATGATACTTATTATTTCTGTGGGGTCAATAGTAATTCCTCTCTAATTTCCAATTTTATTTTTATGCATCTTCTCTCTTTTTCTCTTTGTCAGTCTAACTAAGAGGGTGTCAATTTTATTGATCTTCACAAAGAACTATCTTTTGGTTTGGTTAATTCTGTGTATATGTATATTTATTCTCAATTTCATTTATTTCTTCTCTAATCATTGTTAATTATTATCTTTTTGCTTCCTATGAGATTAGTTTGATGTTCTTTTTTATAGTTCCCCCAGCTGTTCTATTAGGTTTTTTAGTTCTTCCCTCTTCCTCCTTTTTTATTGTAGGTATTAGGGCTATTTATTTACCCCTCAGCACTGGCTTCAGAGCCTCCCATAAGGTTTGGTATGTTGTTTTCCCTTTTCTCAAAATATTTACTAATTCCTCTTGCAAACTTTTCTTAGACCTACTGAATGTTTAAGTGTGTGTTGTTTAACCTCCAAATATTTGTGAATTTTCCAGTTTTCTGACTGTTATTGATTTCCAGGTTCACTTAATTATGGTCAGAGAAAGTGTTTTGAATAATTTCAAACATTTTAAACTTTTTGATACTTGTTTTGTGATCAAAAGTTGTGTCTGTCCTGGATAATGATCCATGAGCACTTGAGATGAATGCATATTCCGCTGTTTTCAGCTGCAATATTCTGTATATGTTTGTTAGCTTTAGTTCGTTTATCATCTTATTCAAGATTTTTGTGGCCTTGTTGATCCTCTATCCAATTTTTCTATCTATTGCAGATAATGGTGTTTTGAAGTATCTATCTATTATTGTAGAGATGTCTCTTTCTTCATTCAATTTTGCCATTTTATGTCTCATTTATTTTTGGGTACTCTGGTTATGTGTATAAACTTTTATGATTGTTATTTCTTCTTGGTGGATTGTATCTTTTATTTACATATAGTGCACTTCTCTGTCTTTTATAAAGATTTTGCATTTAAGGTCAATTTTGTCTAATATAAAATAGCTAGCCCAGGTAATTTTTTAAATCACTTCTAGTATGGAATATCTTTTCTTTTTCTTTCAAATTTGGTTCTAAGGTGAGTCTCTTATATATAGCATATAGATGAATAATATTTTTTATTCATTCTACAAATCTGGGTTTTTGTTTGGTGATTTTAATCCATTGGTATTCAATGTTATTATATTACTGTAATATCAATTACTTCAAACATTTTATCTTTTAGTTTTTAAGTAATTTCTTTTCTGTCTCTTTTTACCCTTCTAGCTTCTTATAATCTTCATTTCAGAAATGAAGAGGTTTAAAGGTTTCTTCTAAACCTCTCTCTATCTTTTCTTTTCAACCTGCAGAACTCCCTTTAGTATTTCTTTTAAGGCAGGTCCCTTGCTGAAAATTATCTCATTTTCTGTTTTTCTGTGAATATTTTAAGCTCTTCCTCATCTTTGAAGGAAAGTTTTGTGTTAAAAGATTCTTAGATGACAGTTTTTCTCTTTCAGTACCTTAAATATATCATACCACTGCCTTTTCACCCCCAAGGTTTCTTGTGAAAAATCAGCACCAAATTTTATTGCACTTCCCTTTTATGTGATGAATTGCTTCTCTCTTGTTGATTTCAGGATTCTGTCTTTATCTTTGTCATTTGATATTCTGATTAGTAGGTGTCTCAGAGTAAGGTTATTAAGATTTATTCTCTCTGGAGTATAGTGTGCTTCTTTGACATATATATTTATGTCTTTCATAAGTTCTGGGAAATTTTTGGCCATTATTTCCTTATATATTCTTTCTGCCGTTTTATTCTTTCTGGAATACCAGTGATGCATATACTTGTGAACTTCATGCTGTCATTTTATTCTCTGAGACTCTGTTCTTTTTTTTTATTTTTTCTTTTCTCTATATTTTCTTGTATTTATAAGACTTTGAATATTTTATCTACTGGTTTGTTGATTCTTTCTTCTGCCTGTTCAAATTTGCTGTTCAATGACTCTATTGTAATTTAACCTCTTTCATTGTGTCTTTAATTCCTTTGAGTTTTGTTATGTTTTTTCTCATATTTTCAAATTCTTCTTTATGCTCACCCAGTGTTGTCTTATTTTCCTTTATCTCTTCAGCTTTATTTTTCATCATCTCCTTGAATTGATTTAATAGATTCGTTTGAACATCGACATTAGTCGTTCCAAATTCTGTGTCTCTAATGTTTTAATTTATTCTTTCACTGAGCCTCATTTTACTGTTTCTTGTAATTTTTTGCTGATATCTTGGCATCTGATTATCATTGTTTTTAATTTGTTTTATGTGTTGTTGAATACAATTAGCAAGTATTTTGTTGAGGAGTTTAGCATCCAAGATTATTAGAGGGATTGGTCTGTAGTTTTCCTTCCTTGTGGCATCTTTATGTGGTTTTGGTGTTAGGGTGATGTTGGCATCATGGAAGGATTTAGGGAATATTCAATCCACTTCTAATTTTTAAATAGTTTATGCAGGGTTCATGTTATATCTTTCCAGAATGATTGGTAGAATTCACTGTGAAGCCATCTGGTCCTGGGCTCTTATTATTTGGGAAGATTTTGATGATCAATTCAATCTAATTACTTCTAATTGGTCAGTTGAGTTAATCAGTTTCTTATTTCATCAATGTAGGCTGCTTGTGTGTTTCTAGAAATTTGTCCATTTTGTCTAAGTTGTCCCTTTCGTTGGAATAGAATTTTATAAAGTATATTCTTATGATACTCTTTATTTCTGTGAGATCAGTGTTGATATACCCTCCCTCATATTTTATTTTATGTACTTGCATCTTCTGTCTTTTTTTTCTTTGTTATTATAGCTCAGGATTTGTCAATTTTACTATTCTTAACAAAGGACCAGTTTTTTTTTTAGTGTTGTTTTTTCTTATTTCAATTTGATTTAGTTCTTCTCTAATCTTTGTTATTTCCATCTTTCTGCTTGCTTTGGGAACAGTTTGTTGTTCTTTTTCTAGTTCCTACAGGTGTGCATTAGGTCTTTGATTTTAACTCTTTCTCCATTTTTAATATAGGCATTTATGGCTATAAATTTCCCTCTCAGCACCGCTTATGCTGCACCCCTTGGTTTTGATATGTTACATTCTCATTTTTATTCATTTCTAGATACTCATTTCTTTTGCAATTTCTTCCTTGACCCACTGATTGTCTAAGGGTTTGTTGTTTAAATTCCATACCTTTGTGCCTATTTTAGTTCTCTCCTCTTACTGATTTTCAGCTTCATTCCATTGTGATCAGAGAAATTACTTTGTATAATTTCAATCTTTCTGAATTTGTTGAGAGCTGTTCTGTGACCTAGGATTTGGTCTATCCTGGAGAATGATCCATGTGCCTTCAAGATGAATGTATATCCTGCTGTATTGTTTGTAATTTTCTCTATATGTCCTCCTACAATCTCTCATAGAGCAGCAAGAATCTCCTGAGTACATGGGCAGTGCTGAGTGAAGGAGGGCAAAAAATTATTCCTGGCCATAATTATTGATGGTTGTACTTATGAACATTTTCTAGCAAAAATGAAAGAGCATAGTACTATATATTGCTTAAGAGTACCTCCTGAAAACCTCCTTGTTGGTCAAATTTAGATTCTCTTTAAGCCAAAGTCAGCATATAAATACACTACCTTCCCCCTAGCATGGAACATGACTCCAGGGGATAAGTCTCTTTGGCTTATTAATCCCAGTCAGTGCTGGGATTATTACCCAGCACTGACTAGCAAGGAATCTGGAAAAAGAGCTTTACCAAAAGAGGGAAATATTAAATACAAATGATTTTTTATGGCTAAGAGACTTCAAATTTAGTCAGGAGTTTATTCCAGAAGTTGCACTTATGCATTTCTCAGCAGGATCTCATTGACTGCCACAGTAAACAGTGCCTCAAACAGCAGGGCTACTGAGGACTCTAGAGACATCTGGACACTACAGGCAGGGCAGACAATCTGAGGTAAACATATATATTTATAGGTAAACATATATATAAACATAAATATTTACAGAAAGAACTGTGAAGGGACTTAGGATCTCATAATGTACAATAAAATAAAATAAATATGAAACTTGGCATAATGTTAGAATTGAGTAGATTAGGAGTTATAAGAATTAAAAAGAACATGTAGGAAAATCAAATAAGAAATTCTTGAATTATTAGTGTTACTTTAAATATAAATGGATTAAACTCTCACATCTAAATTCAGACTAAGGCAGAATGGACAAAAAAGCATGACACAATCATATGCTGTTTACAAGAAACTCACCATAAATTCAAAGATACAAATAAGATGAAGGTTAAAGAAAGGGAAAAAAAATGCCATGCTAATACCAACCAAAGGAGAGTTTGAGTAGCTATCAGATTAAAAGAGTTTAAATAAAAAAATCTTTGTAGTGGACAAAGAAATTCCATATATACAAATAAAGATGTCAATTCCACATGAATACATAAAATTTATAAATATATATGCACATAATGGCAGAACCCCAAAGTATATGTAGCAAATATTGACATATTTTAAGGTAGAAATAGATGATTACATATTAACCTGGGAGAATTCAATATACCACATTCAATAATGGAATGAACATCTAGGGAGAAGATAATATGAAAGAAGAAGATTTGAACTGCATTATAAACCAATTGGGCCTAAAGGATATACATGAAATACTTTAACCAACAAGAGTAGAATACACATACTTCTCTAGTGTATACAGATCTTTCACCAGGATGAACCATATATTAGATCACAAAACAAAGGTCAATAATTTTAAAAAGTATGAAAATTACACAATATATTTTCTCCAATCACAATGAAATGAAGCTAGAAATCGATAAGTGAAGGAGAGCTGAAAAAAACACATTTGGAAATTTATGCACTATTAAACAAGCAATGCATCAATGAAGACATCACAAAGAACACATGGAAATATCTTGAGGTGAATGTAAACAAAACAAAACATACCCAAAATTATGAGATTAAAAAAGGGTAGTGTTGAGAATTTTTTTCCACTCTTTATTTTATAATTATTATTATTTTTTATTTTTAAAGAAGCTTTAGATTACATAAGTGTTACATAAAATATATAAGGGGTTCCCATATGCCCCACTGCCTCGCCCTCTCACACATTCCCACATCAACAACATCCCTCATTAGTGTGGAACACATATTTAAACATTGCTAATAACTATATATTACAGATAACATTATACTTTACACTCTGTCTGGCAAAATTTTGTAAGTTATGAGAAAATATACAATGGCCTGCATTTGTCACTGCAATGTCATGCAAGACAGCTCCAATGTCCCAAAAATGCCTCCATGTTATACCTATCCTTCCTTATCCCATCCCATCTCTGGTGGTCAATGTCTTTATATAAATGATAAGAGTTCTTCCATTGCTATAATAATAATAAGTTTATAGTTGAAAATTGATAAATCTATTTTAGTTTATTGTTCATTCCCCAATCTTGAGGATTTTGGATGGTGATGCCCACTCTGCTTATAATTGAGAGGGAAATTAGATCCCATGAGGCAGATAGATGGAACTATCTTGCTTGCAGTTTCAGACACTCTCTGTTCATTTGGATGGGTGTTGTCCATCATCATCTTCTTGTTAGTTTATTTTGGTGAGTCCAATGAACTGGAGAGTAGGTGTTGCATGTCTGCTGAATTTCAGGGTTCCCCTGGTACATGGACAGATCAAAGGTTTGAGTCTCTGGCATATATATTTATCAAGTATAGTGCTAATTATACATTCAATTAAAAGGGGCAGAAAAGCCAGGTGTAGAGTATTTATTAATGAATCTAACTCTGTCACTCTGGGAAGCATAAATTCCAAAATGAGTCCCAATGACAGGGTGCTAAACTTGAGTTGTCTGCCCTGCTTATAGTTTCTGTATGTTTCTAGAGTCCTCAAGAGTTCCACTATTTGAGGCACTATTTACTGTGGCAGTCAATGAGATCTTGCTGAGACTTGCATAAGCATAACTTCTAGAATGACCTCCCAACTCACTTTGAAATCTCTTAGCCATAAAAACTCATTTGTATTTACCATTTCTCCCTTTTGGTCAAGGTCTTTTTCCAGATGCATTGCTAGTTGGCACTTGTTAAGAATCACTCAGTGCCAGGGAAGCTCATCCTTGGGAGTCATGTCCCATGCCAGGTGGAAGATAGCACATTTATATGCTGAATTTGGCTTACAGAGACGCCACATTTGAGCAACAAGGAGGCTTTCAGGAGGAAATTCTTAGGCAGTATATAATACTGGGTTGTTTCAATTTCACAAGAAAAAGTTTAGAAGTACAATCATCAATATCAAGGGCCTGGCATAATGGTCTGTATTCCTTCACTAAGCACTGCCTTGGCATTCATGGGATTCTTCCTGGCCTATTAGAGAATGTAGCTGAAATCCCTAGGATGGGAATTCAATAATCTTTTGGTTATTGTGTGGATATCCACCCACTGAGACAATGCTCCAAGAACACTTCAACATATTCATATTCCTTAGAGGCATGCCCCAGGTGAACACCTTCCCATGCATCACCCCATCACTGTCACCCTGCATTTTATCTTCAAAGAAGCTAGAGGATACCAAAAAGTCACATTTAGAATATAGGGGATTCATATATAGCCAATGCCTTCCTCCTTTCCCCCTTTCCCCTATTAATAATATTTTACATGTTAATGGTACATTTGTTACAATTGATGTACAAATATTGAAACATACTACTAACCAAGTTAAATGGTTTACATTGTGGTTTACATTTTGGATCATATGCTTTTAGAGGTTTTGATGAAATTTGAAGTGGCTTGTATCCATTACTGCAAGATCATGCTGAACAATTCTAATGCTCCAAAAATGCCCTATATTACATATATTGTATTCTTCCCTCTCCATCCCCTCAGAAGCTATGGCAACCACTAAGTTTCAATTTTTGAAGAATAAGATTCATAGTTACTTGCAATAATATTGAATGTTTGATATATTGGACTGCTTAATTTTATCAGATACTGCCTATTTTCTTGAGGGATTCTTGCCCCTCTATTTGAGAACATAGCAGGACTCCTCAGGATGAGAGTTTGATATTTTTTTGTGGTTCTCCACCCACTAATTTAACACACTATGACACATGAACATTTACATATTCTACAGAAGACTGTCCCAGGTGCACCCTGTCCCACATAGCCCCCACATCCAACACCCTACACCAGTCATCCTCCCCTGCCATATTTGCCAAAAGAACATTCCCAACATTGTAGTTTTAACCACTGACTTGCAAATCCCCAGAGTTCACCTGCTCCTTCCTCTGACCCTCCCCCCATATCCATGGATAGTCCAACCCAGTCTCCCTACCCTTCACAGACCAGCACCACTGAACTGTAAGTGCTTACATCAAAAGAGAAAAAAATAGCCCACATCACAAATCTAATCTTGCAAATTAAAGATCTAGAAAAAGAACAAACTAAATCAAAAGTGAGAATATGGAGCAAAAGAGTAAAGATTATCCTGGAGAATAATAAAACAAATAATTACAAAAAAGAAGCAGAGAGAGAATCAAAGAAACAAATGTTTTCTTTGAAATATTATTAAAATTATTAAACTTTTAGATAGACTGACAAACAAGAGTGAAGACAAAAATAAAAAATGACAGGGGAGCAAAGTACTATTGATCCCACAGAAATAAAAAGATTATGAAAAGATACAATGAATAACTATACACCAACAAATTAGACAACACAATGAATGGACAAATTCCTTTAAAACAAATACTGCCTACAAAGACTCAAGAAGAAATAGAGAATTTCATCAGAACAATAACAAATAAAGAGATTGATTCAGTTATCAAAAACCTCCCAAGAAAGAAAATCAAAATGTGATGACGTTACTGGAGAATGTTCATAAATATTCCAAGAATCATGAACACCAGTCCTGCTGAAACTTTTCCTAAATATTTAGAGAAGTGTGCACTTAATAGTTCATTCTATGAGAACAACACCACCTAATACCATAGCCAGATAAAGATATTACAAGAAAAGAAAATTACAGACCAGTGGCCTTTATGAATATAGATGTAAATATCTTCAACAACATATTAGCAAAATGAACCCAATAGCACAATATAAATATTACACACCATGATCATGAAGTATTTACCCCAAGTATGTAAGGAGGTTTCAATATAAGAAAATCAATTAATGTAATAGAATTCATTAATAGAACAAAGGACAAAAACTCATGATTATCACAAGTGATGCCAGAAAGGCATTTTTCCAGGACAATTTCATGATAAAAAACATTACAAAACTAGGACTATAAGGAAACTTCCTCATCATGATATAGGTCACATGTACAAAACTTACAGCTACCGTGATAATCAATGATGAAAGACAATAAACAGTCCCTCAAAGATCAGGAAAAAGACAAGGATACCCAGTGTCACAACTTTTAATCAATAATATACTTGAAAATCTGGCCAGAGCAATCAATCAAGAAAAAGAAATAAAAGTCACCAATATTGGAAAGGTAGAAGTAAAACATTCCCTATTTGAAGATGATGTGATCTTCTATATAAAACACCCAGATAAAAACACAACAGAGCTACTAGAGTTACTATACAAATTCAGCAAAATGGTTGTGTACAAGAACAGCAAGCAAATATCAGTAGTATTTCTATACACAAATAATGAACTATCTGAAGAGGAAATAAATTTTAAAATTCATTTTCATTAGCAACTAAAATATCAAACACTAAGGAATAAATTTAACAAAGCATGTAAAGGACATATACAAGCATTGTTATTTGAAATAAGAGAAGACCTAAATAAGTGGAAGTACCTTTCATTTTCATGGATTGGAAGACTACATATTTTTTACATAAATTCTAACCAAAGTGATTTACAAATTCAATGCAATGTCAAGCAAAATTCCAATAGCCTTATTTAGTGAAGTTGAAAAATCCAATAATCAAATACATGTGGAGCCCTGAAGAATCACCATCTTGAAAAAGAAGAATGAAGTTGGGAAACTCACATTTCCTGACTTGAAAACTTATTATAAAGCTGCAGTGTTCAAAATAACATGAGTTTGGCACAAGGGCAGGCATATACATAAATGGAATTGAATTGAGAGTTCAGAAATAAATCCTCACATCCATGGCCAATTGAATTTTTTTTAATTATTATTTTTCAGAGCTCCTGAAAGAATGAAAGAAATGATTCTGAGAAAACTAGATACCTATATTCAAAATGATGAAAGAGGACACCTAGTTCACACTATATATGAAAAAGATTAATATAAAATGAGTTAAACACCTAAATATAAGCACAAAGATGATAAAATTCCTGGAAGAAAACACAAAGAAGCCTCTTCAGAACCCTGTTTTTACAATAATTTCTTACACTTTACACTAAAAGTATGAACAACAAAAGAGAATAGATAAATGGAACTTCATCAAAATTAAAAATTTCTGTGCGTCATGAAAGTAAAATGACAAACTACATACTGGTAGAAAGTATTTGGAAACTATATATCAAAGTAAGGTTTGCTTGTTGTTTTGCAGATTGTGTTGTTTTCAGGTTTTGTTTTCCTTTAGAAAGTTGGAAGTAATGAAGTGGGGGTTATGTTGGAAAACTAAGCAATAGAAATTAACATAAAAGGGGTTGGGAAGTAGACCTATAGCCTGGGGCCACATCCTCTCCTGTCTTGGGGCAAAAGAGTTCCAGCCTCTGCAGTTAGACTGCTTGCACTCTAATCCTCAGCGTGAACTGTATGTGGTGTCAGGCTCACTCTTTCTTCAGCTCTTCTTGGTTCATTCATTCATCAAACATTTATGGAGCACATTTTATGCATCAGGCATTGTGCTCCGTAGACTCTCCTGTCTTCCTATTTATTTATTTATTTATTTATTTATTTCTCCCTTCGTTGTTGATTTTTTTGGTGCTTGCTGTCTGCTCTCTGTGTGTTCCTTGTCTACTTGTCTTCTTTTTAGGCGGCATTGGGAACCAAATCTGGGACCTTCTGGAGTGAGAGAGTGGTGCTCAATTTCTTGCACCACTTCTGCTCCCTGGTCTGCTGCATCTTTTATGTTCTCTCCTCTATGTCTCCCAAATTAGGGTTTAATATCCAGACTATATAACAAAACCTACAACTCAACAACAGAAAGAGTAACCATCCAATTTTTAAAATAGACAAGTCTTTAATAGATATTTCTTCATAGAAGACATACAACACACTAAAAAGCACATGAAAAGATGCTCAATGTCATTATTAGGGAAAAGCAAATCAGAATCTCAGTGAGATACCATTTTATATCCACTACAAAGTTACGACTGAAAACGGTAGAAAATTACAATTATTGAAGAGGATATGGAGAAATAGGAACATCTATTCTTTGTGGTGGCAATGTAAAAGTGTTCAGACCTTGTGGAAGACAGATGACTATTTCCTCAGAATGTTAATTTTAGAATTACCGTATGACCCAGCAATCCATTATTAGGTGTATACCCCAAATAATTGAAAGCATGGACTCAAACAGATATTTACAAACTGATGTTCATAGCAGCATTATTCATCATTGTCAAAATATGGAAACAACCCAACTATCAACTGATAAAATGGATGAACAAAATGTTTATGCATATACTATGATATATTAATAGTCTATGAAAAGTAAAGAACTGATAATTGCAACAACATGCATGGACCTTGAAGGCATCATGTTTAGTGGATATTTGATTATCTTACTGATAGGAAATAATTAAAAGAAATAAATTTATAGAATGAGAAACTAGAATATGGGTCCCAGGATCCAGTGTTCATATAAGAATGGGGATTTATTGGAAAGATTGTAGAGTGTTTCTCTATGGGGTGATGGGAAAATTTTGTTAATGAATGATGATGATGGTACCACAATATTGTGAAAGTAACAACACTGAATTTTATATATGAATGTGTTATAAATGGAAAATTTTAGATTGTATGTATGTCATAAGAATAAATATTAAAGAAAAACAGCATAGAACTGTATAACACAAAGAGGGATCCCCAATGTAAACTTTGGAAAATGGTCACAGTATAATTATAATATTATTTCATCAGATGTAACAATGCAAGAATTAACAATAGGGGAAGTACACTGTATATTTTGCATGATTTTTCTGTAAACCTATATATTCTTTAATAGAAAAAATGAGGACAAAAATTTAAAAGAGACTGCTGATATACCAAATAACGTGGGTCAAACACAAAAATATTAAATTCAGATCTGAAAGTTCCTTAAGCAAGACAGTGACAGTTGTATGATATAGTTAATAAAAAGCTTTAAAGCAGGAAAAATAATATATTTAAAAATAAATTAATAAGTAAATAGACTATTAATTTTTGATTCTTAAGTGGGCAAATTGAAGATTTATTAGGAATGGCAAGGTAAATCTATAGGAATGATGATAATATACCATATTATAATAGAGGTTGGGTGACAGATATGTTTGTTTTAAAAATCATTGGATAATATAAATTTAACATTCATGCATTTAACTAATTGTAATGCTGCCTGCAACAAAAAGGATTTGCATTAATGATTATCATTAATTATATTCTTCCTGATGTGTTTAGCAGTGAACAGTACTGTTGTTTTAAACTTACTTAATACAAAATAAATTTAAATAAAACATAACATAAAATAAGGATGTTTATATAGATGGATAGAAGGATAAATATAAATGACAAAATATTAAAAAAATAAAAAGAAATACTCATAGGGCAATTTGAACAAATTCAATGGATATGAAACTGTTCACATAATTCTTTCTTCTTTTATTATATGATTAATTTTCTTAATGAAATGAGAGTTATACAAATGAAAATAAAGTAACACTTTTGAAGAAATAGAGTACATTCACTCCAAATGTATGACAATTTTTATTATTTTCAAAAATATGAATGAAAATTTCAAATGATTTCACATTTTAATATTGAAAATAAGAATTCTTCATAATGAAACTCTTAGGATGAATCCCAATTTCTAATAAAATGTAACTTTTCATACAATTTCCTTATTATCTTACAAGCAAAAGAGTAATAAAGAATTTAAAAATATATATCTTAAGGTAAAAAAAATCATACACTACTTAAACTATATAGCAAAGTTTTAAGTGTTGGAAAAATATGCATTGAGTAAATAAACACAAAGAACAGGTATAACAATGAGTACTTTATTTGAAATATACTTGTCAAGATCACATATATATTTTAATCATGATCATAATTTAATCTAATAGCTCTAATTTTATATACATTGGAACTGACCTGTAACAATTATGTATTTCAGTTTTCCAATGTGAATTTTTTAAAATTATTTTCTGTATAGCTGATTTTAAAAATATTACACTGCTATACAACAATAAAATTTAATTCATTCTTATTTTAATCCAGTAATCATAAATGAATAAAGTCAACTAAGATGACTTTATCCTTGATATATTTATTTATTGTATCTATGTATCTATTTATCTATCATCCATATTTACCTAGTTATCTATTTATCTATTGCATATAAAAGTGTGGGTATGTGACTTTGAAAGTCTTTTCCATGAAGTGACAGAGTGTATGTGGTTATATGTTTTAGTAATGGATCAATTTTATTTTTTTCTAGACTATTTGAAATGCTTTGAGAAGGAATAAAAAGTTTAACGAAAAATTACTGAATATATGCTTAATATGTGGAAACTGAAAAATGTGGTGATACACAAAATTCTTGTCATAAGAGAGAATGAAATGACCGTATACATGGATATTGAATGAAAGGTTAAATCTTTTAGAAGACAACTTCTCATCTCTACACTTTTGCATAAAACATGAATTCAAAATCCAAAGAGCACCAGACAATATCCTTAATAAAGGGAAAGTAAAAACTAGAAAGGAAGATTATTGCAATTTTCTGTTTGTGTGTTTGCTTTTGAGTGTTTATTAGCTACTCTCACTGGGCATTTTTGGGATATTCAGATGATGTCTCCACACTTACCCTCAAATCATTTTTGTCAGTTTAGAGTTTCCACAAATAACTTTGCTGAAAACATAAATTCATTATAATATTATAAATAACAGGAAACCCAAAATCACATCTTAGCCCCTTACATCAGAAAATACTAGTTGGGATCATTAAGTTAATGAACATATGCCCCATAAATAAAATCTATCTATACAACTGCACATACAAGTAAAAAATAATTTTCATATAAATGAAGAGGCTGTAACAAAATACCCCAATTCAATAGACCCAGAATAATGTGAGATCATATATACATATATATATATATATATATATATATACACACACACACACAAATATATGTGTATATTATGCATCTATGTGTATCTATAAACACACACAAACATATACACATATATGAATGAAGAACAGGGTACAATGATAAAAGAATAATAAGAGAACAATAAATCAGATTATACATATATGATTGAAATAAACCCAGTTGCAAAAGAGGAAATTATTATAGAGAAAATTTACAGAAATAAAGAAATTAATTGGTAACCATTTGGAAAGTAGACTACATATCAAAGGGAACTAATGTAGCAGTAACAAATATGGAAAGAATTGGAAAACAGAGAAAGTTAGTTAAGAATATATTAAAAACTAATTTTTGCAAAGGAGGACGGGGATCCTCCATTTCAAATTAGACACAGAGAATTAAAAGAAAAAATATAAAACTACACATTTAATATGCTGTTTCAGAGGACAAAAAAATAAAGCAAAGGTCCTACAGAGAAAATATTAAACAGGAATACATGAAACCTATTGGTGGAACAAAGGAATAAAAAATATCACACATTAGACTCTTCAGCGCCCACTTGCACTTTCTTAGGATACTAATGAATTAATAGTGAAAGCATGGTAGTTGTATATAAGGTATATAATGTCAACATTCTACTTAGCAAAATTAGTAAAGGAAGAGTGGAAGCTGTAGGAGAAAGATTGTCAGAAAAATGGATTTTGGTGTAATAGATATAAGTTCAAGAAACACAGTAATTCAATAATAAATTAACATGCATGTAAAATCCTACAAAACTATAAGAGTGATATAAAAAAGATATATTGCATTTGTATCAAGTAATCATTCCCTCAGATGTCTACATGGATTAAAATTAGATTATTAAATATAGTAATCCATGACAAAGATTGAAGTTGAAATATTATTATAAGATCATTACCATGGAGGCAGAAAATATTTCCTTTACAATAAAATACTCACTCAGGATGAAAAATTTTTCACAAAGATAATAACTGAAAAATTCTTTCTATGAGGCAATGTATCACTAAAATTGCAATTTTCCTAAGCCAAACAACACAGGTCTTAAAATATGGATGCTGGAAGCTTCTGTTGCTGGGGAACCAGACATATAAGAAAACTTACATCACCTTTATGAAGCAACATTGTGAGGCAAGAAAAGGAAAACGATATGTACCAGAATTTCAAAAGAGGAAAATTCATTGCCATTAGCAGCAAATAAAATTGATAATAAGGAAGATTATAAAAATCTACACAAATAATATGAAAATATTGATGAAATAGGGTTTGAGAAGGAAATTAGTTGCATAAATACAATAAAGGAATATCAAATATTAACTACCAAAAAGAAAAATAAAATGAAACTTTAAAAGAAACAGACAATAGTATGATTTAATATGTATAAATGAAAGTGTGTGTAGCTATGAAGAATAGATATATCATTCCTTGTGGAGAAAATTAAAAATTGTTACCAGGTTTTAAAAGTTAAATTAATGGAGAGATAGATTACATTTATAGATTTGTTTGAAGACTCAGTAGTATAAAAATGCCAATTATATATTTTATTAAATATAACCCATATAAAATTTCAGCATATTTTTTGTAGAAATTAACAGGTTGGCCCTAATATTCATATAAAATCCAAATAACAGAAACACACCTTAGGAGAACAATAAACAATTTCATTAACAGACTGCTATAAAAAATTAAGTATACATTGTGTCATGTGGCAAAAACACACAAATAAGACTGCAACAGAATATACAGTACATAGGACTATTTAAAAATAACATATATATTTTGGTACTGCATTGATAATAGCATGCATATTTCAGAAAATGTTACCAGAGAAATTGGGTTGTAATATTATTCACATAAAATATGAAATTTTATTTCTATTTTGCAACCTACATAAAATCAAAAGGAGAGCACAGGACATCTTTCAATAATATAAGAACACTTCACTAGTGATG
>JAQZBX010025753.1:0-29362 GCA_029593785.1 Cabassous unicinctus | reverse complement strand
AATATGCCTTTTTTTTTTTTTTTTTTGCTGTTGGCCTTTATAAAGGGCATTTATTTGGGGTCAAAGGTTACAGTTACAAGGCCCTAAAGAGAACAACTTGGGGTTACTTCCTCACCCAAAGTCAATTGCCACATGTTGAAGCAAGATGGCGGGTTTCAGCTTTCCTCTCTTTCTTAAGGTTCCGTAGTCCCAGCTCCCTCTGCTCTCAGCTATAGGCTAGAGGGCTCATTTCTTTCCAGGCTCAGCTGCTCAGGGCTCTTCACAAGGTCAGCTGTAAACCATCAAGCGAATGGCTCATCTGTCTTCCTGGGGCTGCAGGATCTTCCGTGCCTATGGAGCTCTTTCTCCTCCTCTAGTCTCACATCAGTATGCTTTAAATATAGTTTTGCCAACATTTTGGAGCTGTAGATTTAGTTCTTTCAAATAATGGACAGTATCATGTAACCTAATTTGACAAAGGCAGTCTTCATTGCCAAACCAATTAGCTAAATTAGACTTGTTTTTTTCTATTCCCCCCCCCCCAAAAAAAAATTCTGACTTCATTTTTCACATAAACTGTTTAGTACACATTTCAATGACACTATCTCAGTTTCAAAAGCAACAAGAATTGAGCACGAGTTCATTCTATTTCCTTACACATAAGTTTAGAATGACAAATGTAAATATTTACCATTTAATGGCAACATTCAATGCTCCCTTTAGTCAAGATATAATTCTTTGGCACCCAAGACTTTTTTTTTTTATCTTTCTTGAGATTTAATTCCTACACCATAAAATTCACCCATTTAAAGTATACAACTCGGTGGTTTTCTGTATATTCACAGAGTAGTGCTACCATCCCCATGATCTTAGTTTAGAACATTTTTGTTGCTACCAAAAGAAGCCCCATACCTACTAGCAATCCCTCCCCAGTCTCCTCCCTCTCTTTTGTGCCTGACTTCTTTCATTTAGCAGAGTGTTCAAGGGTCATCCTTGTATAGCATGTACCAATACTTCATTACTTTTTATAGCTGAATAATCCATTGTATGTAGTCCACATTTTATTTGCTATTCATCAATTGATGGACATTTGAGTTCTTTCTGTTTTTTAGGTATTATGAATAATGCTGCTTACAAGTTTTTGTATAAATTCAAGTTTTCAATTCTCTTGGGTATATTCCTAGGGGTGGAATTGTTGGGTCATGGAGTAATTCTACGTTTTAAGTTTTTGAGGAACTGCCAGACTATTTCCCACAATGGCTGCACCATTTTATATTCCCATCAGCTGTATATGAGTGTTCTGATTTCTCCACATCCTTATCAACACTTGTGTCAATGAAGCATTTAAAAAAAAATTTTATCCCCTCCTCCACACCCCCAAGATGGCTCCTTCATCTGTCTGCTCCTTGTCTGCTTGTCTTCTTTAAGAGGCACCGGGGGAAGCGGGTGTGGCTCAGTGGCTAGAGCCCCCGTTTACCATATGGGAGGCCCGGGTTCGCGTCCTGAGGCCTCCTTGTGAGGGCACGCCAGCCTGAGCGGTGTGGTGGGCTGATGCAGCAACCTCACGGCAGGAAGCGGGTGTGGCGCAACAGATAGAGCACCCGTTTACCATATGAGAGGCCCCGGGTTCGCTTCCTGGTGCCTCCTTGTGAGGGCAGGCCGGCTCGCGTGGCACCGTGGGCTGATGCGGCAGGACCTCACAGCAAGGGGCAGATAAGCAGACACAGAGAAGACACGCAGCGAATGGACACAGCAGCACAAGCAGCAAGGGGGGGATAAATAAATAAAATAAATAAATCTTTAAAAAAAATAAATAAATAAGAGGCACCGGGAACCGAACCCGGAACCTCCCATGTGGGAGGTGAGTGCCCAACTGCTTGAGCCTCTTTTGCTCACTGCTGGTTATGATGTCTGCTCCTTGCAGCGGCTGAGTTTTTAAAATTTTATTAAAGTTTATTTGGACAACAAACAATTCTTTGGTAAGGAGTTCCACCAACTGGAATGGAAAGGTGAAGCTAATAGGGAAATGTTCTTATTGACTGATACTAGTTTTCATTTTACATAGGGGAAATTTACAAATTGTGGAGCAGGTATACATTGATTAGCATGCTCTGCCTGTCCATTCTGGTAAGCTGTCTCTACTGGATGGAAACTGATTTATCACCAAGTGTTGCTTATCTGCAGTTCTGTAGGGTGATTTCCATTCTTCTGTTTTCTCAGAAAACCCCTCCAGAAGAAGGGGACCCTCCCTGCAATACCCAGTGCAGGCAGCCATTTGACTTTACTTAACACTTGTTATTGTTTCTCTTTTTGATCCATAGCTTTTTTTATAACTGGAACATTGTTCTGAAATTAAAGTGGAGTTTAAAGCATGGGAAAAGCAATAAGGCCACTCCTGTGCAGAGTCATTATGGCTTTCCTGCTGACAGAGGGCCTCCTGCCACATTCCCAGACTGGGCCCGTATTAACTCAAATAAATTTTGAGACGATCTTCATTTGTATTCCTAGGCAATTCTTTTCTTGCCTTAGTATGATCAGTACTACAATTTCCACTCTTGTGGCAGCAAATGTAAATAATTAACTGAGAATGATAGTCCAGGGGTGTATCAATCTTTTATCTCTGCCTTTTTTGCCACAGTCTGCTAGAAAATCTTCTGTGGTTTCAAGCACTGAAAGAACTCTGAGGGTTTTGTATAAATGAGAGGTGATTTCATGCTATTGTTTAACAACAGCATCACAAGACTCGAGTAATGCCTTCTGTGACAGTATCAGTGAAAGGAGCATAAAGTGAAAACCATCTTCCCTTCTACCACTTTACTGTCAATATATCTGAAATCAGAACATCCCTATAAGGGCCAAAATACCTCCTCTTGTCACACAGAAATATGTAAAATCTGTAAAGACATGAAGCCCTACCAAAGGTTTCTGGTGCTTTGATTAAAGGAAGATTTACCTACACCCACGCTGTATTTCAATTTGTTTTGTTTGGTATCTTGGAGGTTTTTACATCCCGAAGCTGTGCATCATAGTAAAATTTAGAATGGCTGAAAAGGGATTTGTTTGTTTTGGGGAGGTGGGAGAAGGAAAATTGTGAAAGGAAAAGTGAGAAAGGAAGGATCAGTGGAATATTCAGTCACAGATACATTCTCAGATGAGTTTTAGGAACAAGAACATGAAAATTAAGGATCTGGAATTTGATTTCTTTAAAATATCTTTGCTCATGTACACGTAGAAAGTCTTTGTGAACCCCAATTTTAGACCATTTATTTAAAAAGAAATTAAATGTGATTTAGGAATCTGAAAAGAGCCCCAGCCTGGGGAAAAGAGGGACCAATGGGAATGCTATGTAGTTGCCTTTAAAACGGTGAGAGTGGCGTTCCTGAAGGACATAATGTAAGAAAGGATAACATAGGAAGTAAGGGAAGAGAGCCATGCATTTTGGGGATGACTCACTTAAAGAATAAGGAGAGGAAGAAGAGAAGGAGATGGAGAAGTCAGAGATGTAAGAAGAAAACCACAGAAATGCCAAGTTGTGAGAGCTAATAGAGGATTTTTTTTTTAGATTTATTTAATTTATTTATTTCTCCCTACCCCCTCATTGTTTGTACTTGCTGTGTCTGTTCGTTGTGTGCTCGTCTTCCTTTTAGGAGGCACTGGGAACCGAACCTGGCACCTCCCATGTGGGAGGGAGAGCACCTAATCGCTTGAGCCACCTCCGCTCCCTCTAATAGAGGATTTTCAGTAAGGGTAGCCAAAAGCGTGGAGTGGCAGAGACCTCATTGTGAATGAGGCTTTTAAAAAGGCCGTTGCATGTGTGAACGGCAGTAGGAAGATCACTGTTGCCAATTACGTGGCCTTCCCTGCAGCAGTCCCAGCAGCAGTCCCTGCAGGACAAGGCTGCCCACCACAGGGGAGGCAGCTGTAGCCCTGGGACTAAACTTGAGTGTGTCTGCTGATGGCACCAAAACCTGGACCCATCTAACTTGGCTATAGGTAGAAAGACAGAAAGCCAATGGTTTTATTCCCCATCCTTCTTCCTTCTGATCCTACCCCGTGTACACATAGGCAACTGCCTGGGACAGCTTATTGCAATTTACAGTCTCTTTGTTTCCTTCGATCAACCCAGGCATTGAGTTGTCTTTGTACTCTAATGTTAACTTGTTCTGCAGTGTTGTCTCTCCTTATGGATAGGAGATAGTTGGAACCTGGGATAGAGGAGGGTCCCCGAAGGGCCAGGAACCCTGTAACAATTCCCTTATTTCTTTAGTTTTTTAAAAGCTTTGAGAAAACAATGGTAGAATGGTGGTGGCAAAAACCAGGATGGAAATGAAAAGAATTGAAATTGGATGTATGGCAATTTGATTGGGGGCATAAATGTCACCTTACTTGCCATTGGAGGGAGAGAGAAGTAGGATGCCAGCTGCAGTGAAATTCAGTGTCGAGAGAAACTTTCATTGTTCTAGAATTGGTCCTGAAACATATCCAGAGACTTAAGGGAAGAATTCAGAAAAGAAACAGAATACACAAGAGAGGGAATAAGGAGACACTAAGTTCCCGGAGGAAATGGGAAGCTAAGAGCAAAAGACCAGAGGAGGAGAAGCATCTGTCTCAGAGTCAGCTGCATTCCCTCTGGGCCCAGACAGAATATCTAAAGTCTTCTCCATGATTGGTAGGCCTTCTGCTGCCCCGTGAGCAGCTCTTTATATACCCTGTCAAAATTTGGGAACATTGGTGGCCTAAAAATGTGTTTTTCTTAATCTTTTCAATGTTTTAGCCCTCTCTGCTTATCTAGTCTTTCCTACAAGTTCTCTTCTACAGGCCTCATTTTTGTTCATCTCGTCTCAGAGACCTGGTCTTTTCCCTGTCTATCACGGTTCTCTTCTTTACCCTTGAACACCCACTTCAGTGTTCTGTTGTGTAAGCTGCCAATGGCAGTGTTCAGCTTAAGACAACTTAATAGTTAGGTTTGCATTGTGGAAAATCAGTGTTTAATTTTTGAAGATGGCTAAAACTGTATTTTCTTTTTTTTTTAAGATTTATTTATTTATTTATTTATCCCCCCCCCCTTGCTGCTTGTGCTTGCTGTGTCCATTTGCTGTGTGTCTTCTCCGTGTCTGCTTATCTTCCCCTTGCTGTGAGGTCCCGCTGCATCAGCCCCTCACGCCGTGCGGGCCGGCCTGCCCTCACAAGGAGGCCCCGGGAAGCGAACCCGGGGCCTCCCATATGGTAAGCGGGGGCTCTATCGACTGAGCCACTCCCGCTTCCCAAAACTGTATTTTCTTATAACACATACTGCATTTTATGTTTGGGACTTCTTTTAGGTTTAGCATGAGCTTTAACAGGCATAATCTGAAATACTACGTATTACCAAAAAAGCCTAAGAAGGTGGCATTTGATTGCTTGGAATGGATCAGAAAGCATCACCCATGTGAGTACAGCCATGTGATGAATTATATCTAGAAGTGGTTTAAAAAAAGTCTTTTTAGTACCATAATAGAATATGTAAAATTGCATGTTAAACATTTCTCATTTGATAGCACTGACTTGCTATTTAGAGAGCAGAATATTGCAATTCTCTCAATTCTGGTAATTGTAAAATCTCATTTGGTTTGATAACAATAAATCCTGACAAAAAGTATATCAAATACTCCCTCCTACACAACTATATTACAATTCTTGGTTTTATTGTCTTTCCTCTGGCTTTTATCAGTGTATGAATTATACAACTCTTATGTTTTTTAGTGCCTTCTCTCCATTGTGTCTGCCTTTGAATAATATTAATTTGAGATTCTGAAATTTATAGCAGTTTTCCATGTAGCCCCTTTTCCACTTTTCCATGGAGAATTTTTTTGTTAAAAATTTCTTATTTGCTCTTTCAAAAATTAGTGTACATGCTTGTGTGAACAAATCCAACAATACAGAGATATAGCAAGAAAAAGTAAGTAACCTCCCTTTCCCGCTCTCCAAAGCAGCTAGTATAAATAGCATCTATATCTTTGACTCTGCCTTAGAAAGTTGACTTTTTCTTTAATACCTTTTATTTTCTGATTTTAAAATAACATACACAAAAGCAAAAATATATGCTAATTGAAAAAAATTTAGAAAGCAGCAAAAAAAGGTAAGAAGAAAATGACAAACCTCACTCAGACAAATCACCATTAACAGTTTGGCCTTTTTCCTTACAATAATTTTTATTTGCTTTTTCTTTCCTGTAGCATACTATATATACAGTGTTTGTAGCCTTCACTGCTTTGTTTCTTGAGCATTTTCCCGTGTCTTTGAAAAACTTAGGAAACACTTTTAATCGTTACAGTATATTGCATTTCACATTTCACTTCCTTAATTACTCCCCTAGTGTTGGCCCATTAAGATGTTTCCGATTTTTAAAATTATACTTAATTCAAGTTATATTTCTAAGACTGTAATGTAAATTCTGTTGTTAATGTTAAAAAACCTCATTTCCCAATACCGTTTTGGTTTCTTGACAGATGACTCTGGGATAATTTACTGCCTCTCTAGGCGAGAATGTGACACCATGACCGACACATTACAGAGAAATGGTCTCGCCGCTCTTGCTTATCACGCTGGCCTCAGTGATTCTGCTAGAGACGAAGTACAGCACAAATGGATTAATCAGGATGGCTGCCAGGTAACTTTAAAATAAAGCAAAAGGAAACAGTTTTTTATAGTATGTAAGCAAACTTGCACATGATGAATGCAAATTATTTTTACCATAAGTTAGTAAACATCAAAAATCAGACTGAAATTGAAAAACAGATTTTTTTTTTTAAGACTTCAAAGTTGTTTTCATTTTTCCTTAAATCAATTTTTTTGAGATGTAATTCACATAGCATAAAATTCACCCTTTTAAAGTAGAAAGGAATGAAGTTCTGCTACACACTACAACATGGATGAACCTTAGAGACATCATGTTGGGTGAAATTAACCAGACACAAAAGGACAAATATTGTAAGGTCTTTCTTATATGAAATAATTAAAATATGCAGATTTTTAGAGTCAGAAATTAGAATACCGGTTACCAGGGGAAGGGCTGGGGAATGGAAGTTCATGATTAATGGATACAGAATTTCTGTTTCGAGTGATGGAAAAGTTTTAGTAATATATGGTGTTGCTGGTAGCACAGGATTGTGAATATAATTAACATCAATGAATTGTACACTTGAAACTGGTTAAGATGAGGAATTTTATGTTGTATATATGCTACCACAGTTTAAAAAAAAAATGTTTAATATTATTCCAAGTGACATGGTCACACAGGGGGCAAAGATATCCACAAAGATAAACAGCAAGTAAAAATTGGTATATATGAGAGAGACATTCATGGTAAGGTCCAGAAAACATTTCCATTAACTGCAGCATCAGTGGGAATGGATTGAGAACATTTTCGTGTATATTTGTTTACTCTCTGAATCAGAACTGTAAGCAGGGCCACAGGAAAGTAGGAAATCATTGACTTATTGGCATGTCTGCCCCTACTCCAAGACAGAGAATGACTCATCAAAGTAATAAGCACAGGTTATTCTGCATTGGAACTGTCTCTCTCCCCATTCCCACCCCCCAACCCCCAGCCCCCCAAGATGGCTCCCTCATCTATTTACTCACTGTTTTTGCTCATTGTCTGTCTGTTTTGTTATCTTTTGGAGGCACCAGGAACCAAATCCAGGACCTCCCTTGTGGGAAGTGGGAGTTCAACTGCTTTAACCACATCTGCTCCCAGAACTGTCTTTTTAATTGACTTGACTTACCTATTCCTTTCCCATCTGTGCTTTTCCTTATTAATCCAATCAGATTCTGAGATGACAAATTTGCCATTACTCAAGTGGACCAAGAGGGAAGCTGAGAACACTCTAGACATCCCATTTTTGTGGCAAATGCCAGCTTTAGATAAATCCCTCTAAATAAAAGGAAGTATTTGAGAAAAAGAACCAGTAATTATTTGGAGCCTATGAAAAGTTTTTCAGCTCAGAAAAATAGAAATCATTACCTTGAAGACTTCAAGATCTTCAAATAATCAAAAAGAGAAGAAAATCTTAAAGGGTATCAGCCTAGTATTCTCATAAAGATGTAAGAAGACATGGCTTATGTGAACTAGGAACAGTTTGCTGTAAGGAGATCACAGGCTGAGATGAAGGGAGAAATAAAATGCAACTTATCCAAATAAGAAAACGTAACAACAAATAAACAGCAGAATTATATATCAGGAAACAAATGGGTCTGCTCAGGGCAGACATTTGAATTAGGGATGTAGTGATGTAGTGATGAATGAACTTGAGATTGCAAAGGACAAAAACAAGGAAGTGATAATAGAAGAAAAAGGGGAAAATGATATTTGTTAGCAACAGGATATGGGGGTTCAGCCTAAGAATAATTAAGTTTTCCCAAAGTAGTTAAAAGCAATGCAGTAATCAAATGTATCACAAGTTAATATACAACAAATATATAACAGGATTCAGAGATTTATCACAAAATTATTGAGCCAAAACTCAGACATGTAGACATGGTTCAACAAATTGTTTGACTTACAAAGTGTCTTTGATTGCCAGGGCTGCTATAATAAAAGACCACAGACTAGTTGGCTTAAACGGAAAGAAATTACTTTCCCAAACAGTTTTGGAGGCTAGAAGTCCAAAATCAAGGTGTCGACAGGATCGTGCTTCTCTGAAGTCTGTAGCGTGCTGGTGTTGGCTTGCTAGCAGTCTCTAACTCATTCTCTACCTCTGTCACATGGTCGTCTGTCTCCTGTCTCCTACTCTTCCGTGTCCACATTTCCTCTGCTTATAAGGACTCGTGTCATATTGGATTAAGGCTCACCCTGATTCAGTTTGGCCTCACCTTAACTAATAACATCTTCGAAGGTCCTATTTACAAATGAATTCATACCCATAGAACCGGGGGTTTGGACTTGAGCATGTGTTTGTGGGGGACAAGAGTCCATCCATACCACAAAGCTAAAAGAAATTATCTCTTTGCCTAAAAGTTAAGAGGTTACTCTACAAAGAACAAAAAACAGACATACTTGAGACTGCTGTGATAGACAAGACAAGGAGTACGGTCTTCAGAGTCAGAAGCGGGAAGCCTGGGACTGAAGAACTCCATACCCTGCTCATTGTCATTTATGTTGAAAGCAACAGAAAGGCATTTTTAGATATGCAGAAGTTCAGGAAATATATTATTTATATCGTTCCTGAAATAATTAATTTATACATTTAACTAATCGAAAGTCCAGGGTTTTGTCTGCAATAAACTTGTTCTAAAGTTTGCCTGGAAGAATATTTAAAGGAGAATAGCTAAAGGAGTTTGGCCAGAAACTAATAATATGAACACCAGCTTTGCAATACATCAACATCAGTAGAACAGAAAATCCAGAAATAGACTGGAATACGTATAAAAACTTGATATATGATAAGGAAGGCATTAAAAATTAATGAGGGGAAGCGGATGTGGCTCAAGCGATTGGACTCCCATCTACCATATAGGAGGTCCAGGGTTCGATTCCTGGGGCCTCCTGGTAAAGGCAGGCTGGCTCGCGCAGGAGCACTGGCCCGAGCAGAGAGCTGGCACGGCAAGATGACAAAACAAAAAGAAACACAGAGGAAAGACAATAAGAAACACAGCAGACCAGGGAGCTGAGGTGGCGCAAGTCATTGAGCACCTCTCTCCCACTCCAAAAGGTCCCAGGATCGGTTTCCAGTGCTACATAAAGAGAAGACAAGCAGACACAGAAGAACACACAGTGAATGGACACAGAGAGCAGACAGCAAACGGGGGAAGAAAAAAAAACTGGGGGGAGGGAGGAATAAATCTTGAAAAAAAAATGAATGAGGGGAAGTGGGTGTGGCTTGAGCAGTTGAGTGCCTGCCTACCACATGAGCAGTCTTGGGTTCGATTCCCAGTGCCTCCTAAAGAAGATGAGTAAGACAGCAAACTGACACAACAAGATGATGCAATGAGGAGACACAATGAGGAAACGCAACAAGAAACAAGCAGGGAGTGGATGTGGCTCAAGCGATTAGGTGCCTCCCTCCCACATAGGAGGTCCCAGGTTCTGTTCCCAGTGCCCCCTAAAAAAGAAGATGAGCAGACACAGCTCACAATGAACAGACACAGAGAGCAGACAGTGAGCACAAACAATGGGGGAGGTTAAATCTTATTTAAAAAATGAGGAAGGGAAGGATTATTCAACTAATAGTATGGGATATCTGAAGGGGGGAATTGTTTTAGATCTTTACATCAATATATATTATAGGTAAATAAGGTTATGATATTTAAAATGTGTGGTCTCTAAATGGAGAGCTTTCCAAGCTTAAGAGTGTTGATGAGGGAAGCAGTTGTGGCTCAACCAGTTGGGCGCCTGCCTACCATATAGGAGGTCCCAGGTTCAGGTCCTAGTGCCTTCTAAAGAAGACGAGCAGATGCCACAACTAGCAGATGCCTAAACGAGCAGGTGCCACAAGCCAGCAGACACTGCAGCCCGTGGGAAGCAGATGTGGCTCAGGCCATTGGGCACCTGCATCCCACATGGGAGGTCCTGGGTTCAGTTCCCGGTGTCTCCTGGAGAAGGCAAGCAAACAATGAGCAGACAGATGAGAGAACCATTGGTAGGGGGCAGGGAGAATAAATAATAATAAAAGTAAATTTTTTTAAAATTTAAAAAAGTGTTCGTGATAATTCAGTGAAGAGAACAGGATGGACCCCTACAACCTTGCCCTGCTTCAGGCCCTCGCTGATGTCAGTGCCTGAGGGCCACGACCAGTGTCCTCTCAAGCCCACGTGAATGAGCTGATCAAAACCATCCTCATCCAGCATGAGAATATCTTCCCAAACCCCAGGGAGCTGGAGGTCCCCGTCTACAGCAGAGGAGGAAGCATGGAGGCCTGCTGTGCTAGCCCTCATGGAGAGACTGCCTCAGCTGAAGACTCCACCCAGATGTGACCACAGAGCATCACATGAGCGGTGGTGAGTGTGAGCCCATCGAGGCCATTGCCAAGTTTGACCACGTGGGCCAGTCAGCCCCAGAGCTGTCCTTCAAGAAGGGGCATCCCTGCCGCTTTACCAGCAGGCTTCTGACGACTGGTAGAAGGTTGGCACAATGGCATCGACAGACTCATCCCCCACCAGTACATTGTGGCCCAAGACACTGAGGACAGTGTCCTGGATTGGTCCAGCCCCAGGTCATTTCTGAACCATCTGAAGAAAAGGTTACACCCAGAGCAGGGGCCAGCTGTCCCAGTGGGGGTCATGTAGCCAATCTTTATCTTGGAAACCTCACCAAGTAAGCTCAGCTTTTCATGTTCTGCTCTCTCAAATGCCTTGCAACATCCAGCCTCGCCCTCAGCCTAACCCCTCTCATTCCTGTGCTGCTCACAGGGCCCCAGCTGTCCCACCTAACAGTTTGCATGTGTTCATTGATGCTGCAAGGCGTACAGGGCTGAGGAAGCTTCCACAGGCCTCGCTGGCAGGTCCAGGCCTCGGGCTAACTGCCCTCATGCTGTGGAAGGTGCTCTTCTTCTGGCCTCTGCACTGGCTGTCAACTCAGCTCTTCCTGACAATCTGACGGCTGAAACTTTGGCCAAAGCCTTGGTCACTTTATGCAGCTTGGTTCCGTACTGTTCCTCAGAGGTGCCTCTTCTCTTTTCCTTTTCTTACTCAGATGATACTCTTTGATATCTCCCTGAGCCTCCGTCCAAAGCTCCAAAGTCTTGTGAGACCTCCACGAGGCTGATGTTACCCCAGGTGGGCTTATTTAGATGTTGTGCACCAGTCTCCCCCACCCCACCACCCGATCCCCGCGTTCACGCCTGTGGCGGAAGGGCAACCACCAGGCCCCCAGGGAAGCTGTTTCCTGAGCTATTTCCTCATTGCCTAACCCCTGGCTCCCTTTTGTTCTGCCTTTTCATGCCAGGAGAAGTAATTTCCCTTTTTTTCCCCTACTGCTTTAGCCCTGTGCATTCTCCTGCCCCATTAGTCCCACTGCACATTCCCAATTCTGTCCAGCAGGCCCTGATCCCTGACCCCCAGCTTCCGTTGTGGCTGGTAGCAACTTCCCGGAGTTTTAACTCCACCCACACCCTATCTGGCTGTCTGTGTGTTGCTGCCTCCCTAGAGACGGTCAGGTTATTAGAGAACTAATCTTGTCTCAAGGGGCCAGGCGCCAATGCCCAAAGCCTGCAGCCGTCTTCCTGCCAGACCCTGGAACTTGGCTCGGGGCCAGCAGGACGACAAGCCCCAGGGCGTCCCTGATGAATATGGATTGGGGATGATGTACAGTTTCTATTCCCCTCTGGCTTTGGAGGAATGAAATGATTTGCGCATTGAAAACCTGTTAACCGTAGCCTCTGGACACTGAAACTGGAAGGAAAATAAAAGAGGCTTGTTTTGAAACTGCAAAAAAAAGAAAGAAAGTATTGGTGGTGGTGGTGTAAGAGGTGTTTCGTGCAGTGCTCATGAGAGCCTCCTGGAAAATAATACGGCAGGCTTCATCGAGAGCCCCACATCTAAACTGTGGGTGTGGTATTTACGTCAGTGTACTTTTTAATAGTGAAAAATTGTAAACAGCTTAAGTGTCCTGAGAGAACAGTTGGGAACATTATGGTATATTCCCACCAGTAAAAATGATTTAGGAAGAATTTTTTTAATAATATGAAGATGTTAAAATGCTAATGATGTGGGGGGAAATCTGATTCAAACATATATAATTTCAACCATGTAAAAAGAAAATTGAGTAGGAAAAAGACAAGGAAAAAATGAACAGAAGAAAGCCTAGAAGAAAATAATCTAGAATTTAAGAGTGATAGCTCCTAATCATGTAATTAAAAGTGATTTTTTCAAGTTCTTTGAATCTTTATATGTATTTTAAATATTCTACAATGACTATATGTTACTTCGGTAAAAAAAAAAAAAAATAATGGGGAATGGATGTTGCTCAGTGGTTGAGCACCCGCTTCTCATGTACGAGGTCCTGGGTTCAATCCCCAGTACCTCCTTAAAGGGGCGGGGGGCGGTAAGGTGTCATGGGCGGGGGGCGGTAAGGTGTCATGTTTTTGGTGTTTGGTTTTAATAGTTTCCGCTCTCAGACTAACTAATCCTAACAGTCAAGGTATAATGCTATCCTACACTAGTTGCACAGTCTTGATCTTGTTAGATTCGTGAGACAGAATAAAACTTGGTTTTTCTTTACAAAGAAATGGTTGTAGCCTGAAGTTTTAAAACAACACAAATAAAGAAGGAAGTAACAGCTCAACCAAGCAAGTTTTCCCAGGTAGGAGAGATAAGGGCTTTCAGAAAGGGATGGTATCCTCGAGGCTTTTTTGGGAGCCTCAGGCTCTGCCTCATGCTCACAAGCCCACGTAGACCTTTGGGGATGCTGCGGGCTTCAGCATGACCCTTCTGGCAGCAGATTGTCTCACATCTCACATCCCTCTGCACAGCCTCCCTGCCTGCTCTCCACCTCTAGAGGCTACGGTAGACTTTCTCTTTCCAAGAAGATTTGACTTTGACCGAAGGGCGGTAAATTTAGATGGATGACTAACCTCTGGTGCTGACCATTGCCATTCCCAGTGTTGATAAATGTACCCATTTTCTGCCCGCATACTCCATAGCTTGCAGTTCCTTTCTTTGGTTCTCACAGTTACTCAATTCCATGTCAATAGCTTCAGTCTGGCCGCCAGATATTTCATTTGCTTTTGAAATACTGTTCTTGCAGTAGCAGTTCATTTTTTTAAGTGCTTAAAAGTCTTGCAGCTTTATTTGTATAATATCATTTTGCCTGGAGATATAACTTTTTTGTCTGGGCTAAATAGGACCTAAATTTGCAACTGAAATGGATAAACTTGAAAATGATCTTTTGCTGAAAACTGATTTACCAAGCTCCTGAATTTTAACTTACCTTTCTTCCACTAAGTAATTTGTATGCGCCAAGATTCACAGTCTTCAGTCTTTTTTTTTTTCAATATAAACAACTCTCAGACATTTACCCACATGAGTTTCAATAAAAATTTCACAAGTTTTGACTTTGAAATCAGCTGATGACTAAAAGGAGTTGATGTATGATGAGGTGATACCACTGGGAAAACTGCTGGTAAGCTCTGGAGCTGGTGAGAATGCCATTGTACCTGAATCATTGGAGGAGCTGGCAGCACTTACCTCTGAAAGATCAGGCCTGGGAACACCCTGGAGCTCCTGAGCAACATGTTGTTTCTGATCACTGACCTGAATATCAGGGCTGTACGAGCAACAACCCCCACACCTCAACTTCAAAAATGTAAGGAGGGGCATGTGGCTCGAGCACTTGAGTGCCTGCTTCCCATATGGGAGGTCCCAGGTTTGATTCCCAGTGCCTCCTCAAAACAAAAACAAAAAAAGCAAACAAACGAAGGGGCCAACTCAGGGGAGCCGATGTGACGCAGTGGTTGAGCTCTGGCTTCCCACGTGTGAGGTCCCGGGTTCAATTCCCGGCCCTGGTATCTTATTAAAAAAAAAATGTAAGGGCACAAACAATGTCAACAAGTCAAGACTTGACTGTGGTTGATTCTGGCTCCCTTACATGATAGTACCAAATCACACAAGAAAGTCCCTGCCACATTGAGCTTCTCTTCACCTCTTTACTTTTTTGGGTCTTAATAGAATGGCAACTTTTCAGTATGAAAATCTCATATTATTCATGCTAAATGGTAGGATTAAATTAAGATATTAAGTTGTTCTGTGGAGTGCATTTTAAAGTAAAATGAGGTTAGAGCTTTTAGAAGCACCTGTTATTAAAGCTTTCCTTTAAACACATTGGGAGTCTAATAAGCTTTTGCTTTTACATCAGGTTATCTGTGCTACAGTTGCATTTGGAATGGGAATTGACAAGCCAGACGTGCGATTTGTGATCCATGCGTCTCTCCCTAAATCCATGGAGGGTTACTACCAAGAATCTGGCAGAGCTGGACGAGATGGTGAAATATCTCACTGCCTGCTGTTCTATACCTATCATGATGTGACCAGACTGAAGAGACTTATACTGAGTAAGCCCGGCTTCCTTGTGGAGACATTCTGTCCTCTTCAATCTCATAGTAGTGTACTTCTGCTTTCCTGCTTATTGTGCTAGTGCGGGTCCAGTTTTCCTTAAATAGTCATAGGAAAACAGAAGTGCTTATATAGATATGAAAAAAATTATTTTAGTTCATTTTTATTATAAAAGTAGTACATGCTTGTTATGTAAAACTCAAATGATAGGGATGTGTATAAAGCAGAAAGTTTCCAAAACATACCTTGGAGTCCTGCCCCAAGAAATAACTCTGGTTATTGGTTTCCTTTGTGTCCTTCCAGAACCAATTTCTGCATGCATTCTTGCACACAACCCACATGTCAAACATGCAGAAAAGTAAAGAATGTAGTGAACTCTGAAATACCACATAAGAAATAAAACACAATAGAGCAAAAGCCCCCGATATAGCCCCCTCTTATCTCATTCCTCTGCCCCCCATCAGAGATTAGCAGTAGCTTGTATTTGGTGTTTGACTTTCACAAATGCATGTATTTTAAAACATAAATGGAATTATTATGCATGCTTTTTCCGTATATAGTGATCTAATCTTTTCGTTCAACACTAGAATGTAATTGTTTTTCCAATTAGTATGCGTAGCTTGACTACATAGAATTCTACAGTATGATTACTTCATGTTTATTTAACTAATCCCCTCTCAGTAGATATTTAGATTGTTTATTGTTTTTCCCTGTTGCCAACAATACAAGATTGAACGTCCTTGTACATATATCTTTGGGCATTCGTACAGTTATTTTATATAGGATAAATTTCTAGATTTAGACTGGCTGAGTCAAAGTGAATGCATATTTGAGAATTTGATTATGATCTTTGCCCATTTTTCTACTGGGTTATGATAGTTAAATATATTTCCCAGATACATTTACCTGTTTTGAGACAACATTTGAATCAGCTCTTGCAGGGATTCTAAGCATGGAAAATGGCACTGACCAAGCACTGGTCCAGGCACTTGTGCATTCCCTTATTTGCTCAGAACAGCTGGCTTTTGAGGTAAAGCTATTCCCTTGAGAAAACTGAGCTTCAGAAAGATTTTTGTAACTTGCCCCACGATCACTGATAGAGTGGTGGTGGCAACAGTGGCAATAGTGGTAATAGTAATACAATAACAGTAATAATTATATATGCTGTGCGTATATCAACTTATTTAATCCTCATAAGAACCATAAAAGATAATACTATTCTCTTCCCCATTTTACAGAGGGGGAGAATGAGATCCAGAGCTGGAAAGTGGCAGAGGCCTCACATCTGACTCCAAAGTCCGTGTTCATTGCACTATCCCAAGATGATTCTCAGTGAAAAAATAAAACTCTTAGATTTCGTTTGCCTATTTTTTTTTAAAGTCCCCTTATTAAGTTAGGTCCAAACAACATAATAAGCATTTAAGTCCTCCTAACTTAGTAATGAGATAAGTCCTAATAACTTAGCCATTTGAAAAGATACTATTCATAAACTGGAAGAAAAATTATATTTTTATTTCATTCTTAACCATAACTGCTTACTAATGAAAAGTATACACCTGTTCTCAAACCTCAGAATTTGTTTAGACACTGCCAAATATCCCTCTTCACAAAGATATGTTATTTGAAGAAAAGTAACAAAATACATTTTTAAAACCATGAGCTACCTCATGCTAGTAGTTTGTTTTGACATCAATAGATACCAAGTATTGCCGTATTTTTTAAGTCAAATCTTCATCATGATGAATAATGAAGATTTGCGAAAAAATTTATGTATGTATTTTCAGCTGCTCCTGATAACGTTTATTCCAATAAAACCTAAAAATCTTGAGGGATGAACATATATAAGTACCCAGTTAATTATGAGATAAAATGGTGTCATATTGACAATGCTGTTAAAATAATTTCCTTATTTCATTTCATTAAATATTTGAAGTTATATGAATTTACTCTAAATATTTCTGTGATAGTCTCTGTTTTTCTACTCTGATAAGTATGTTTTGCTATGCTCTTTATCTCTTTTAGTGGAAAAAGATGGAAACCATCATACAAAAGAGACTCACTTTAATAATTTATACAGCATGGTACATTACTGTGAAAATATAACGGAATGCAGGAGAATGCAGCTTTTGGCTTACTTTGGTGAAAATGAGTTTAATCCTGATTTTTGTAAGAAATACCCAGATGTTTCTTGTGATAATTGCTGTAAAACAAAGGTAAAATAAGACAATTTTAAATTCTTTATAAAATTACCAAGATTTTTTCTTCTCTCCATTTGGAAAAGTTGATATAAGTTAGATTATAATAGATGGGTCCCAAGGGACTAGGCAGGGAAAAATGGCTTCCTCCCTATAGCAATTTGGTATAGAAACATTTTATAAAAATAATTTTGTGGAATTTCATTTTCTTTAGAATTAGAAACCTATAAACAATATGTATACTGGACATCCATACCTGTCCGAAATGCTGAGTTTCAAGTAGGTGCACTGCTAAACATAGGATATTTTAGAACTATCAGAATATGTAGACTAAACATCCAGAAAGACCCAACATGGGCAGGTAGAATAATTTTAGTTCAACTAAAACCTATAGTTAAAGCTTGCATTCTCACAAGGGTTACAACTAGAGTACTGTGTATTTGAAACACTAGAGAATAATGCAGTGACTTCTGAATGAGTTCACTGTCATCTATCCTAAAAATAACTTTGGAAGATTCTTAAATTCAATCATTGGGTACTAATTGTACCTATCATGGTAAATCTACATAGTAATGGCTACTGTACTTTAGGTTTACAGAGCATTTTCACATTTGGTATATTATTTTAAATGTACTCTGTGAAATAGAGGAACAAATAGTATTAATTATCCATGATAATTAATAGATTTGGAAACCAAATATTAGTGTTTGTGCAAGGTGCTGGGGATTCAGAAAGGAATGTGGTATGGGCCAGTTCCCTGACTGAAGGGGAGACAGAGGTGTGTATTCATATGATTGTAATACCATGTGATCAGTGTGGTTACAAAGGTACGCAGTGCTAGCCAGAGCAGAGGGTGGTTTCCTCTTACTGTGGAATCTGCAGGTTCGATGCCCTCCCCACCCACCCAACCTTGTTGACATTGCTAATCAATTCCTTATTCAGCAATTATTTGTTGAGCACCTACTATGTAACTGTCACTGTTCTAGGAGTTTGGAATATATCATTGAACAAAGTAGATAAAGATCTTTGCCCTTGTGGAGCTTACATATTAGTCTAGGGAAGCAGATTACAAACAATTGTGTAATAAGTAAACCATATGTTAAAGGATAAGAGCTGTGGTGACAAGAAAAGTACAGCAGAGCAGGGAGGCAGAAATAATGAGTGCGGTGCAGGATGCAATGATAAATAAGAGGGCCAGGGGAAGTGTTTTCAAGAAGGGGAGATGTGAGTAAAGCCTTGAAGATTAGGAAGTTAACTGAGCAGCTCTCTGGGGAAGGGCATCCTTGGCAGAAGCACGCTAGAAAGAAGGCTCTTAAGATGGGGGCATGGCTGGTGGGCGTATGAGGAATCGTGAAGAAGCCCATGTGGCTGAGCAGATTTAAGAGTTAGTGAGCAGGAGAGATAATGGGGGGCCAGAGCAGGAGGGTCTGGAGTCTGTTGTGGGGACTTTAGCTTGTACCCTGAATAAAATGGGGATTTTGCAGGATTTTGAACAGAGGAGTGATATGGTCTAACTTGGTTTTGAAAGGATGTATCTGGCAGAGAATGGACTGGAGAGGGAGCAGGATAGAAACAGAGAGGATGTTAGGGATGCTAGGGCAATAGATGATGGTGGCTTTGACCAAGTTGGTCAAAGAAGGTGCAGCTGGTCAGATTCTAGATACGCTTTTAAGGACTTCTTGACTGGGTGGAAAGTGAGAGAAAGAAGGGCGTCAAGTCTGACTCCAAGCTTTGGAAGCCAAGTGACTAGAAGAATGGAGCTGCCCTTAGCCAAGAAGGAGAAGGCTGTGGATGGAACAGGTTTGGCAGAGACGATCAGTAGTTCAGTTGGGGACATGTTGAGTTAGCTATATCTGTTAGACAGAGTTCTGAAAAGATACTGGTGGTACATATAAATTTGGGAGTGGTTGGCACATAGATGGTATTTAAAGACAGATGAAATAATCAGGGGTGTAAATTTAGACAGAAGAGAATGAGCCCTGATACATTACGAAGTTGAGGAGAGAGTAAAGTAAGAAAGGAGACCAAGAAGAACCAGTAAGATAAGAGAAAACCAAGGAAACGAAGTGTAGACAGTGTTTCAAGGAGGAGGGAGTGCTGTCTGTGTCAAATGCTGCTGCTAAATTAAGTACAGTAAGGACTGAGAGCTCACTGCAGACATCGTGGTGACCTCACAGTAGATTGGGGCCATTCGGGTTTAAGAGAGAATGAGAGGGAAATTGGAGGCAGGGAATATAAACAACTCTTTGAAGTTTTGCTGCAAAGATGAGCAGAGAAACAGAACAATAGCTGGCAGAGGAAGTGAAGTCAGGAAAAGACAGGAAAAAGAGCATGATTTCATGCTGTTAGGAATGTGCCTATGGAGCATGAGAAATTGATGTGTAAGGAGAAGGAGAGCAGAATTGCTAAAGCAGTGTCCTTGAGTAGGCAAAGAGGATCTAGTGTCTAAGTAGAGAGGCTGAGTTTCGATAGCAACTAGGATAATTTTTCTATAGTAACAGGTGGCAAGGTACGAAAATGTGGGGGCAGATGCTGGTGAGTGAGTAGAGGTAGTGATGGGGGTTGATGGAAGTTCCCTTCTGACAGTTTTCAGTTTTCTCAGTGAAGTAGGAAGCAAGGTTATCAGCTGACTGTGAGGATAGGAGAGGGGATTTGGGAGAAAGGAAATACTATGCAATAGTCATCTTGGGGAAGCGGGTGTGGCTCAGTGGATAGAAGCCCCCGTTTACCATATGGGAGGCCCGGGTTCGCGTCCCGAGGCCTCCTTGTGAGGGCACGCGGGCCTGAGCGGTGCGGTGGGCTGATGCAGCAACCTCACCGCAGGAAGCGGGTATGGCGCAACCGATAGAGCCCCCGTTTACCATGTGGGAGGCCCCGGGTTCGCTTCCCGGTGCCTTCTTGTGAGGGCAGGCCAGCCCGCACGGCGCGAGGGGCTGATGCAGCAGGACCTCACAGCAAGGGGGAGATAAGCAGACACGGAGAAGACACGCAGCGAATGGACACAGCAAGCACAAGCAGCAAGGGGGGTATAAATAAATAAATAAATAAATCTTAAAAAAATAAATAAATAAAAAAAAGAAAAAAGAAAACTGAAAGGTGCTCCTTAAAAAAAATTAAAAAAAAATAGTCATCTTGGTCAGAGATTTGCAAACTTTATCCTAAAGGGCCAGAGAGTATTAGGCTTTGCAGGCTGCACGAACTCTGTCTCAACTGCTCTGTCCTCGTATCCCCAAAGCAACTGTAGGCAATATGCAAGTGAATGGGGATGTGTTCCAGTAAAACTTACATGCAAAAACAAGTGTCTGGCCCATGGGCCATAGTTTGCTGATCCCTGTTCTAGGAAAACTGGGGAGTGATAGACTAGGGATGTATAATGACTTACCTGGCAGCAGTAAGGATCACCTGGTGTCTGTGGTCCTGTATGGAAAGTGAGAACAGTCAACATGGTTCTGGGTGGAGAATTAGATCTAATGTGTTTGGCCGAGCAATGTGACAGAGTGCCCTAAGGACAAGGGAGTTGAGGGTATAAGAAAGGGAGCGATTATCATGATTGACTCTGGAACTTAGGCTGAGTTAGGACACTGAGGTTATCTGAGGGTGAGGATCAATGGATAGGTAGTCCCAGGGAGTCGAAGGATTGTCGGCGCTAGAATACTAGGGGGGTGAGCAGGAAAGAGAGGATGTGGTGATCTGAGAATAGAGGGGTCCTGGAATTAGTAAGGTGTGGCCATGGAGTGAGTGGCTGACGCGTGTGGAGGGCTGGATCGCTGGAGCAGAGGAGGCCACGATGCCAGGGCACATCTCTGTACTGAGGTGACCAAGAGTTGCTTGACAGAAGTGGTGTTAGAGGCATGAGGTACTCTTTCTTGCTGATTCTACATGGGGTCTCAGAATCACTACCAATTGTTAGTATAAGAAACGAGTCCTCTCACAAGAATGTCACGGGAAATGTTTAAATAGGTTGGAGTGTGGCAGACAAACGGACTAGAAAGTAGGGAGAACAGCATATTCAGGGCACAGAAGTTCAATGCCACTTTTTAGAACTGCAAGTAGTTAGCGTTGCTGGTACCGAGCACTAGGATATGGCAGCAGGAAGATCATCTAGTATAAAGGGTTTAAAAAGGGGCAAGCACAGTGATGCGAAATGTTAGTGAGAGGGGAAACTGGGTGGGAGGGTAAGAGGAGGATTCTGCTTCCTCTGTGATTTTTCTCTAAACCTGAAACTGCGCTAATTTAAAAAAATGTCTAAGCGGGTAAGGTTTGGAGACAACGGGGGAGAAGGAGAAAGGAAACAACTGATTGCAGAGAATAATAAAGGATTGACTGTGGCACCAAAGGCCCAAAAGAGATTAGAAATCATAAATTTGCATGGTTGGACATTGTTTTTCCATCCCAAAAGTCACCATATAGTGAGTGACAGAGCACTCTTCAATAAAAAGAGTGTTCCTTCCATGGAGCGCTGTCAGGTAGTTGGAAGACAAGGTGTGTGTCTGTGAAACAATGAAAAAATAGGAACAGTAGAGTGCTGATTGTTCTAGACACAAGGTTAATACAAGAACTTAGAAAAGAATGAACACTTAAACCTTCCTTGGTGGTTAGTCTTCCTCTTAGTCTAGAAATGGTTTATTATGAGACTACTATAGTTAATGTTGAATGCTAGCAATCTAAGTACCATTATCTTAATTACAGCAAAAGGTGTCTTTCTATTGATAGGATTATAAGACAAGAGATGTGACTGATGATGTGAAAAATATTGTAAGGTTTGTTCAAGAGCATAATTCATCAGCGAGAAATATAAAACACGTAGGTCCTTCTGGGAGATTTACTATGAATATGCTGGTTGACATTTTCTTGGGTAAGTCTTCTGTTTTATTTGAGTTAAATTAGTTGAAATTGAACATCATTACAAGCACATAGAAAAAATTAATTTCTTGTCTATTTCTTATAGAACTTAATACTCAGTAATTTCAGAATAAAACCTTTTTGAGTAACAAAAGAAAATCTGTTTTTATGAATTATGCCAATGGTTTTATAGAATTGCTATAAGTTACTGAGATGAAGAGTGTTCACCCAAAATAAGAAAATATTAAAGTCTATGCAATTTCATCTGAGCAAGCAGAATGTAGCTTGCTCAGAGAACTACCGGCTGATTGGCTTCCAGTTCAAGGCGGCAGCCCCAGCATAAGTATCTGTCTCCTTTTTTTCTTGACACCCTATTAAAATGAGAATAAGGAAATAAATTGGAATTTGACCCATTACCACAGAGAGAACCGGAGGAGGCTATCATCAGATTAGAGGTTTTAAAAAAATTTTAGGAAATGGATGGAAGCATGTTGACAAATGAAACAAAATGGGATAAACCACAGCCCAAAATAAATACAGGAGAGTGTTATAGCAGAGGTGGGATGATCAACCAGGCAGAGTCCCACCACTAGGCATCAGGCTCGAAGTTCAGAGGTCAGAGGGTAGGAGTAAAGGGAGGAAGCTAAAAACAGTGAGGAGGCTGTTGAAAGAACTGCATCAAGTACCTCCCAGGCCTCATCTCCCAATCCCAGCAAAGCAGAAACAGCCTAGAATTAATTCCTAGAATAAAAATAAATAAAGCAACTGCCTGGGAAGTGCAAGGGCAGCTGAGTTACTGGCCAGAGCCCTAAAAGAATGCTTTTGCCATTTCTGGCATTTGAGAACTGCCTAGCCCAAAGTCTGGCCCTCCCTACACACCTGATCACAAAGACTGATGGTTGGATATCCCCATTCAGGGGAAGAATTGGGGGGGAAATAGAACTAAATATAAAACTGCAGAGGAAACCTGCCTAAAAAAATTAACGTATTCCCTGAAGGTTAATATCATGGACAATAAAGAGAAAGACCAAAATTAAGTAGAATATTTGACCCTCGGGGATAGAGATAATTTAGGGTGAACTCCATTAGTATTGTCACAAAAATTTAGAGATTTAAGATACCGTATTCTATGTAAAGATTTCTCAGTTAGTACACATGACCATGTAGTTGCTCACGGAAATATACCATTCTTTTGTAGTCTTTCAGAATGGGTTCAGAGTGATATTCTAAAAATTTCTATCTTGAAATTAATGAAGATACTTTAAAGTGAAATATAATAAACTTAGAGCTATTCAACACTTAGTCATTCAGTAATACATTATAAAGTGCAAATATGGTTTTGTTAAATTTTATTTGTTAATATAAATTTTATTTACTCTCCAAATATTAAGACAAAAAATGAAAATTAAAAACTGCACACTTAAGAAATAGCTGTCTATAACTTGAATTTGTATTCTTGACAATCTTAGGTTTTGTGTAATTTAGAAATTGATGCATAATAAAAACAAACATAAAATTTCAGTGCTTTGCTACATGAGGATTTTAATACTTTTAATTGTTGGACTAACTGTACAGCTCCACTAGCACCAGCTGAAGCATCTTGGTCTCCTGATCTAGTCTGGTTTCTACTGGTGATCTCACCTCCAGTCTATAAATCTGCTTGCTGATTGGGCAGAAAATTGATATGATTGAGGATTGTCTTTTCCATTTTTGTAACAAATGGATGCTTGAATTTTGATAGGGATTGTGTTGAGTCTGTGGATCTTGTTGAATAGTATTGACGTCTTAAGAATATTAAATTAAAAAAAAAAGATACCGTATTCTTTAATAATAATAGAATGTTATGGAAAAGAGATATGGACAAGAAAGAGCTATTGGAAATTTTAAAACTCGAGGGAAGCGGATGTGGCTCAATCGATGGGGCTCCCGTCTGCCATGTGGGAGGCCCCAGGTTCAGTTCCCGGGGCCTCCTGGTGAAAGGCCAGTCAGCCCGCGTGGTGAGCTGATGCAGCAGGACGACCCAACGAAGGGAGACAAGCAGACACAGAAAAACACAAAGCAATTGGACACAGCGAGCACAAGCAGCAAGGGGGGGGGGTGGATAAATAAATAAATAGAATCTTTAAGAAAAAAAAAAGAGGGTATAGGATCTTTAAAAACAAAACAAAAAAAAAAACCTTAATTGATAAATTTAGCAGAAAAGTTGGAAAATAAAGTCCAGAAAATATCCTGAGATAAACAAAAAAGATATATGGAAAATATGAGAGAAAAGATAGAGAGGAACAATCCTTAGGAGATGTAAAATCTGATTAATAAAATTTTGGAAATATAAAGTTGAGAGAGGGTATTATCAAACAAATAATGTAAGAAAATTTCCCAGGGTGGAAGAGAAAAACCTTCAGATTAAAAGGCCCATTGAATGTTAAATGGGATGCCTTTAAAAAAATTAATACATGTCTCTGTGAAATTTGAGAATACCAAGAGTAAAGAAACATTCCTGAAAGATTTTGAAAGGGAAAAACAAATCAAAACCAGCGTGGCATCAGATTAATATCAGCAAGCCTGGAGACTAGAGAAGGCAGAGAAAGTGCACATGATATGATCCGATACACAGTGCAACTAAGCTCTAGGTCCAGTGAGAAGGAGTTACAGAATCACAGCAATCACAGCTACGCCGCAGGTCTAATAAGCCGTCTGCAAGTTGTAACTGCAAGTCAAGAATAGGTTCCAAGCAAACAAATTTGTTTAAAAGAACACAAATGTTACTTCTGAACAATAAAAAAAGAGAGAATGGTACTTAGAAACTCCAGGGTGCAAATTATACAAGAAAGCCAAGGTCAAATATACAACAAAGGATATTGTAATGTGATTTTGAGTGATTGGTAAAATGTACAAAAAGATAATCCATTTGGCCTGGATGCAGTAAACATTCTTTGGGTGGCACATGGGCCGTGATGTTGTAAGCAGTGGACAGAGGCTTGTCGTAATATAAACGCTATGTGATTAGAATCAATTTATGGACTTCAACATGATCACAGAACAGGACAAGGTATAAATGTTAATCTTCACAATATAAATATAAAAGTACAATAAATAAAAATAAAAGAAGAGGTGGGTACAGGGAAGGCTTGGGGTGCTAATAACCTCTACATCGTGGGGTGAGAGAGTGGTCAGAAGCTCTGTCTATAGTTAATGGGGCAAGAAATAGAGGTTTGTGTAATTATATCATTTAAAGTTACAAAAGTAACACATAGATGAACCAAAATAATTATATAACTAGTAATATTTGGGGAAGGATGGGTGATATAAGTAAGATAAAGCCTTATCTTTCATAATATGGAGTAAATAGATACCTGTAAGGTGCTCACCCTGGCTAGCAGAGTGACCCCACGATTCAGGGTTTTGCGTGCAGGGAGCCACTAGAGGAGCCACTAGAGGAGCGTAAAACCACCACCATTTAAAACCTGATTGCCTTGGGAAATGAGTGAGACAGGAGAGGACGAGTGGGGCAGAGAATTGTTGCTTTTAATTAATCCTTTGGAACTATATATTTTTTTCCCCATATACATGTTTTATTTTGATTAAAAATATATAAAGCAATTAATCAGGTAGTCAATTTTAAAAAAATCAGTAGCCCAGATTGGAGAAGGAAGATGGTTTGCTCAGTTTCACAGTTGTGTTTCTTCTGGATCTGCTCATTCCCTCAGACACAAGCAGCTTCTACTGATGGGCTTTCCTTCTTGGGTTCTGGCCTTCTACTTTGGACCTCTGTTTGTTGGGCAAGGGGTTGCAAATCAAATAAAAGAGTGATACATGACACTCTGCATTACAATATGTAGAAAACTGAAAAATGCAAGTAACTCCAGAAAAAACTACTGCTAGTATTTTAATGTTTTCTCACAATTACATATCAATTTATATACAATTTATATCACTTATGTAACAAGATATAAACATTTTCTTAATTTTTTATTTTTCTAAAGTAGTTTTTAATAGTAAATGTTATATTGAAGAAATAAGTGTATGTAAGTAGTCCTTATTTTAGTGCATATTTTCCTATTATAAATAATTCTGTGATAAATAGCCTTACCTTTGACTCTATCTCCGATTGCACCTTTCATGTAGATTCCTAAAAGAATTACTACATGAGACATTTTTTTCTGGCACATTCTTCAGTTTGTTAGCTCTTAGGTGTTTTAAGAAGCTTGTTTATGTCATCTAGCTTTTCTAGTTACTCTCAGCAGTAGGCTTGGTCCATATCACCCAGCCCACCATTACCAGAAGCGGGAGTCCTGCCCTTCTATGATGTGACATTTCAGGGGTGCACATCACTTGGAGAAAGAAAAACTTGAATAATTCAGCATATATGGCCAGAAGCCATCTAAAATTTACAATCTCGTATTTATTGGCAACTCTTAAAGTAGAGCTGAAGCTTTACAAAGTACAGTTAATTCTGATTTTGATCATTGTCACAGGGCTTCTTGAGTAGAGTGGTGTGATAAAATTGGGTTTATGAGGAAGACATCAGTCATTACAGCAGCTTGGATATGAACCAAAGGAGTCTAGGCCACTGTGGGGGGCTCTCAGCTTGCAGAAGAAAGAGGGAAGTGTACACATTCTCTGTCAAACAAAGACTTAAATACTTGGATTATGACAAGTAACAGGTTCCTGAACCAGAACTAAAGATGGTATTTATAAAATTTATTGTCAAGAATGTTTTGTAACTAAATCAGAAATGCAGTTACCCTAATATATCACAGTGATATGAAACTAGTATAGTTTATATAAATTCTTTCTTTGATTTCTTTGCGCTCTAATGTAATGTAATTTTATAAGCTGTAATTGCAACATTTTAAAATGACAAACTTAATTTTGCTACTGTTTCAGTCGATGCATTTTTTAAAAGGTGAGAAAAATACACACAACCATAGAAATTTCAGGGGTGTTATTTGTTTTGGGTTTTTTTTGTTTTGTTTTGTTTTTTTGTTTTTTTCCCCCATAATATTCTCATTTTACAGAAATGTGTGTCTCTTTACACCATGGCTTTCCCTATGGAACACATTGTCTATTCCGCTTATCCAGACTTACCCATAAATATCATTTTCAGCCTCTATTTGAGGGTAGTAATATACCTATGTTTGCTAATCTGACTTCTTGTACCTTCTTATCAGGGAGTAAGAGTGCAAAAATCCAGTCAGGGATATTTGGAAAGGGATCTGTTTATTCACGGCACAATGCTGAAAGACTTTTTAAAAAACTAGTACTTGACAAGATTTTGGATGAAGACTTATACGTCAATGCCAATGACCAAGCAATTGCCTATATCATGCCTGGGGAGAAAGCCCAAACTATACTAAACGGGCATTTAAAGGTACGGCATTTGAACTGTTTATTTTATTATCTAATGAGTGGCCAAAAAATGTATAACTGCAAATTTTACTGTATTACCCAAAGCTTGTGATTATTGAATGGCCTATACGAACGTATTCTGTTCTTAATTTGGAAAGAGATCTTAAACCCGAGTAATGTGACACCCATCAAAATGAATTTAATGGATGATCAGGTCACTAACTCTTCATACATTTATTGAATAAATATTTATCAAGAGGCTGTTCTCTGCTAGGCACTAGAGCTATAAAGATGGAGAACACACAGCCCCTTTTCCCAGGGGGCTTGCTCTCTACTTGGGCAAAAGAGAAATGCAATTGGGCATTAAATTAAGCCCATTTTTGGGTACAAGTGTGCACACCTCCAGCCCTCTGATTTCTTTCTTTCTCACAAAGGTAGACTTTATGGAAACGGAAAATTCCAGCAGCATGAAAAAACAAAAAGCTTTAACAGCAAAGGTCTCTCAAAGAGAAGAGATGGTTAAGAAATGTCTTGGAGAACTTACAGAAGTCTGCAAATCTCTGGGAAAAATTTTTGGTGTCCATTACTTCAATATTTTTAATACTGGCACTCTCAAGAAACTTGCAGGTGAATATGTAGGAGTCTTCTGATACGCGGCACAAATTAATAAGCTAAAAATTCATCTTGCTAAGGAACTTTTCAAGTGCGTAAATTCTCAGTCTTCGTTATTATTTGATCTCTGAATCGAAAATTCAGAGAAACAATTTAAGCTCATTCTTGAGATTATATTTTCTTCAAGATACATATAGTACTTGTACTTGTTATTCAGACATCTGGTATAATTTTAATTTTATACTTTATCTAAGGCTGGATGTTGGGATTTGGATCATTGTAGTCTCTGAAAACGGATTAATATTTTGTTTCTTAATGATTTTGTGTTGATTATTTGCCTGCTTTACCATGTTTAGCTGTGTTATGTACAAATGTCTCTGCAATGAAGAGCTAAGTTCCTTATGAAAAGAGATGGTGTTTTACTCTTCTTTCAATCCGGTTCTAGCATACTGCTGTGTCTTTAGTTAATGAATATTTGCTGATGAAAGTTATTTCTACAGCTTCAGCTAGCTTAATCCAGAATTTCAGTAGTAAAATCCCTGGAAAAATAAGTTGTTCACAGAGTCAACTGACTGGTGTTCCATAGCCTTCCTTCATAAAATCTCATACTTACTGTGCCTCTCTTTTCCATTCCCACTCCTCCCACAGTAGGTCATTACGGTATTTCATTGGCTCTAAAATGCCATCTATTTTCAGGTACTGTTATTTTAAGGACTACTAAGAAAGGGAAAAGTTTGCTAATTAAACTCTGACACAGTGCTTTTATTGATATAATTAGTTTTTACTTATTTAGACAGATTTTTATCATCCATAACCCTATGTATATATAAAATATGTAAATTGATTTAGGGACTTGTAAAAATTCATATTAAGGTCTGACTCTTCTGAATCACTTTTTGACTCAGTTGTCTGTGTCTTTTTTTCTCCCTCATGTCATCAAGAATGTTAGTGAAACAGCCTTTTTTTTTTTTAAGTTCTTTCTGCCTTCTAATCTCCAGACCTACTACTGATTCTGCATACTGCCATGGGATTTAACCTTCTAAAAGAAAACTCTAATCCAGCAGCATAACTGTTTAAATGGCTCCACATCATCTACTGGATAAAGTCCAAACTCTTTTGTATAGCTTAAAATGCTTTTTGTGATTTGGCTCTTGCTTACTTCTCCACACATAGCTCCTGTTGCTTTCCACCTTGTACTCTTTTTTTTTTTTTTTTAATCAATTTTATTGGTACATATTAATAAAGCATACAATTCATCCAAAGTGTGCAATCATTGGTTTTTGGTATAATCACATAGTTGTGCATTCATCACTTCAATCATTATTAGAGCATTTTCATTATTTCAATATAATAATAGC
>JAQZBX010025752.1:15290-29436 GCA_029593785.1 Cabassous unicinctus | reverse complement strand
CTCCTCTTTCTGCCTCTTTGTTGCTGTGTGTGTGTGTGTGTGTGTGTGTGTGTGACCTCCTTCTTCTCTCTCTGTCTCTCGTCAATCCCTGCCACGACACTCCCCATCACTGCCCTCTAACCCCCGCTCCCCTGGCTCTCCGGCCCCCTGCATGGGCTGGTCCTACCCAGGACAGACAGCTGTTTGACACCATGTCCTTGCTGCTCCAGGGCTCCCTGGACGGGGAGCTGAAGCTGATGGACGAGCTGGCAGGCCTGGGGGGCCAGCCCTCTGCCTTCCCTCCCGCCCCCAGCCCGGGCGGCTCCGACCCACAGGTTACTGTGCCCCCATGCTGTTCCCCTCCCCTGACCGTGCCGGGCTGTGCCACGCTGTGCCGCGCTTCTGGGGAGCCTGGGGGTTTGCCCTGCCCTCCAGGGATCTGGAGAAAGAGCAGCCTCAGGGCTTCAGCTGAGCTTTGGGCTTGGTAGGAGGCAGCCAGGAGTTCTTCCAGGCTGGGGCCACCTCTGGAACACAGATTTGGAGGGTAGGGATGCCCAGATAGTAGATGGGTGGGTGGAGGAGCAGATTGGGGGAGGGGATTTGTGAGGAAGAACCTGGAAGAGAAAGGGAGGAGGGGGCAGAAGACACGTTGGCAGTGGGAACTTGGGGGTGGAGTGGGCAAGGTGCCAGATCCAGGGAAAAGGGCCTCTGGGAGAGTGCAGGAGGCAGGGACCCGTGGAGGGCCACGTCGGGTCACAGTCCCTTTCTTTTCTTGGGGTCCAGCACCATCCCCAGTCCCTGTTTGGTGACTTTTTAAGCAGTGGTGCTCACTGGGCATGATGAATTTTGTCAGTAAGACATGGATTTCAGGAAGCCTGACCTTGTCCTGAAAGGGTACTGGAGGCTCTGGTCTGGGAGTGGATTCCAGTGATCTTGGTGTAAAATGGGACTTGGCTTCCTCCCCAAGCCTCGCCTCTCCCCACAGTGCCACATGGTTTTTCTTCTCCAGCCCCATCAAAGCCTTCTGGGGTCCTCCTGCCCTCGTCTTCTCCCCTTGTGACTTGTCCAGCTGCCCTTGACCCCCTTCACTTGTCAGAGAACCCCACCATCCCTCCTGCCAGGTCAGAGGGTCACAGACAAGGTGCCAGCCGCTGGCAGACCTGGAATTGGGGTGAAGACACAGGTGTCAGCTGGAGATAGAAAAGCCCAGGCCTCCTGTTCGGTGGAGACAGGAAGGCAGGCTCCAAGTGCCTGGGAGCCTTTAGCCCAATCCAGAGAAAGGGACAGTGTTCCACAAATGGGAAGGGACCTTGCCTCCGGGATCTTGCCTCTTGTTGGCATTCAGTCTCAGAGAGGATATGGAGACCGGACTGGTGGCCGGGACTCTAGATGGACCAGTGAGAAAACTCATCTCTTCCCTAGGTCTCTCTGTCTTGAAGGAGGCTCATGGGGAAAGATGGTGGGAGGGAAGAAGCTGTGAAGGGAAGGTGGTCAGGGCAGCCAGCTCATCCTGGAGGGTCCTGTGGGCACCAAAGACCCCTCCCCACCCCATCCCGGCAGGTCCCAGGAGAGCCAGCCAGATGGTGTGGAGGCCCACAGAGTATGCCCAATTCAGGCCAGTGGGGAAAGCCTCTGCTGGGGCCCAAGCTGGAGAGGGCGGGCGGGGTGCAGGCAGGCGGAGGAGGGCCCGGGAGGGGAGAAGCCAGATTCTGGGGCCAGGCCAAGTCCTGCCAGGCTTTTGGAAGCTGAGAGAATAGGCAGAAAACAGCCGTCAGATTGGCCGTATTGTTCCTGGTGCTCCCCCCACCCCCCCGCTCTGTCTGTGCTGAGAGCAGAGAGAGTGCTTTGCTGGCCTTTCTTCTCCTTCTTCTTTTTGGTATCATCTTTATGAGCGTCTAAAGCCCTTCCTCCTCCCCGCTCCCTCTCTGGGTGGTGGTGGTGTGGGAGGGGGCTGCTAAGATTCCTGGGGCATCTTTAGAATGTGGGTTCTGTGTCTCCCGCTTTGTCAGCGTTTGCTCTGGCTCTTTGCTGCCTGCCGCAGCCTCTGATGAGAGCTGGGGTTTGAAGTGGGGCGAGGGGAGGCGCTGTCAGTTCCTTTGGGAAGTGGGTGGGGAGAGAGAAGGGATGCCTTTTTCACCTGTGCTTTGTGAAAACGGGAAAAGGGGGTGCTGAGAGTGTGAGTGTGTGTGTGTGTGTGTGTGTGTGTGTGCATGCAAGTGTGTGCTGTCCTGGTTTTTTATGCCTGACCATCTTTCTCCCTGTCTAGATCCCTCTAGCTGAGATGGAGGCTCTGTCTCTGACGTCAGAGATTGTGTCTGAACCATCCTGCTCTCTAGCTCTGCCGGATGACTCTTTGCCTGATGACACTCACACACTCTTACTTAGTGCCCCGGAGAGCAATGTACATACACATGGCCTCTCACTGCCTCCCACCCCCACCCCCGCCACCCCGTGGGCCGGGCTGGCTGCAGGGCTCCAGATACGAGCCTCCCTGGCCTGGGGTCTGCCTCTTCTTACTGACCCAGGGCCCCCAGAGGCATCAACCAGCAGGCACTTGGTGTCCCATCTTTGCCAGCATGACTTCTTTTAGGTCCCCCACCATGGAAAAAGAAATTAGAAAAGACTTCCAGGCCTTACCTGGAAGGATGTAGGGGTACAGTGTGAAAGGGTTAATCCAGAAACCAGGAGTGACACAGCCCAAAACAGAGGTGGCATCAAGCAGCTGATAGAGCACCTGGGGCTGCAGTCTGTCCCTGTATTTGGAGCCCTATGCAAGCCAGCCCTCCCTGCTCCCTGCACCCCTCCGCCCCACCTCCCCTCCCAACATGAGACATTCGCCACCATCCAGTGGGTGAGAGCCACATCTCTGTGGGCATCTCCACGCCCTTCTCCACCTGGGGCTGTTCTTGTCTCCTCTGTCACTGTCCCTGTGTGTCCTTGACTCCCTGCCACACCTGGGAGTGGGCCTTCTTTGTGTTTTGACAACTTCTTCCCTGTCTCCTGGCTCCTCAGCCCCTTCCGACTGTGGCCTGCCCTCTCCTCTTGGGACGTAAGAAGGGCCAGGGGACCCCTCCTCTGAGCAGGGCTTAGCTGGTGCAGGGCCTTCACCACTGACTGGGGGTCTTGAGGGCTCTTGAGGTGGCTGGTGGCTGGTGGCAGTGGAGCCTGGGTCTGGAAGGGCCAGCAAAGGGTCCAGACTGTCCCCCAACTTAGCCCTTTGCAGGCCTGCTGGGGCTGTTCCCTCGGCTGGGCCCACTTGGGTCGGGAACCCTAGAGCTCCTCTGAGAATTAGCAATGAAAGGTTCCAGGGATCCTGAGGGGGAACAGAGTCACAAGGGGGATGGAGTTAATGTCTCGGGAATGATCCCCACAGCTGAAGGCTGATTGCAGCCTTTCCTTGAAACAGATGCAGAAAGCCCTTTCCCACCCCCAGTGGGTCCATGCAGGGAGGAGCTGCGTTCACAGCACCCAGGACTTGCCCCCACCCCTTCCTCTTATGCCAGAGGCACTGAGTTACTGGGTGGGGGGAGATGGGGCAGATGAGCTGGTCGTGACCTCACCCCAGGCTTCATCCATCCATCCGGCCAGCCCACACTTCCCTGGCCGAGGCCTGACGCTGGGCACTGGGGCTGCCTACAGCATGGATGGTGAGACTGGCCTCTGTCCTGTGGGCTCCCTTGGCTGGGGCCTGCGGGGGGCTGTTCTAGCTTTCCAGCTCCCACTGTGCTGTCGGGGCCCCAGGTCCTTGCCCTCTGAGCACCCAGCTCCCTCCAGAGCCTCCGAATAGACCTCTAGAACGAGCCTTCCAAACATCTGCAGGTCTTCTTGGGTCTCCCCTCACCCCTCCACCCTCCTGCTTCCTCCCTGGGTGGAGGGCCCCTCTATGTGTGCCCCTTTCCCGACCACACTCCTGCCCATCACCACCTTGGCCTGGGAGGGGCTGGGAGGGGGCACCTGGGGGGGGTCTGGTTTCTGTTGTCCAGCTGTACCTCAGTTACCACACCTGGACGCCCCCCCTCCCTCCCTGCCCTGTTCCTTTGCAGATGGAGCCCTACCCTGAGGAGGTGCCGGTCACCCTGGGCCCAGACCTGCTGACTGTCCGGAAGTCTGGGGTCAGCCGAACACACTCTCTGCCCAATGACAGCTACATGTGCCGGGATGGGAGCACTGCCGAGGGGTCCCCGGGACACAGGGGCTGGGGGCTCCCCAAAGCTCAGTCAGGTACCAGAGCTGGGGGGCAGGTTAGCTCTGCTCACACAGGGAGACCCCATCCTTGCCTAGGCCCAGTCCTGACCGGTGGGGGCACTAAGGCAGCAAAAGAGGTCCCTCCTACCTACAGGGAGCCCATAGTCTGAAGGGGGAGACCTAACCCCTGCCCCAGGGGCCCCAGCTGAGGGGAGCAGCTTTCACTCCAGGGTGCGGTGTATGTGGTGAGGGTGGAGGCCCATCATGGAGGGAGGGTGTGAGGGAGGGACTCGGGTGGGAGCCAGGACCGCTTGACCCTCCAGCTCTTCTCTCTCTTTACTACTCCCCCACCCCTACCCCCAGGCTCTGTCTTGTCCATTCACTCTCAGCCAGCAGACACCAGCTATATCCTGCAGCTTCCCAAAGATGCACCCCATCTGCTCAAGCCCCACAGCGCCCCCACCTGGGCCACCATCCCCAAACTCCCCCCACCCGGCCGCTCCCCTCTGGCTCAGAGGCCACTCAGGCGCCAGGTGAGCAGGATGTGGAGAGGTGGGCAGGGACCTGGGGGCTGGACTCTACTGGCCATCTTTGGCAGTTGGTGAAGACTGGGGTTGACACATTTATTCTTCCAGCAAACATTTCTTGCATGCCAATGATGTGCCACGCTCAGTTCTAGGGTCCAGGGCCACAGCACTGAGCAAAGCAGAGGCTTTTGGGCTTCCACCCCCTCCATTTTTCATTGAGGACTGCCCAGAGACACACATCAAGTTGGAGGTAGAACCCAGGTCTCTGGACTCCAGAGCGGTCTCCCTACTGCTCTCTGCACTTTTGGACCTGGTAGAGAGACACAAGACAGTTATTATTATTTTAATGAATCTTTATAAACAATCTATACCCACCAAATAAGTGTCTCCAATTTTGGCCAAGCCCAGGGCCCACTCTCTGGAACCCATGTTCCAGGGACACAAAGCAGAGGCTCCTGCAGCCAGGTGAGGCCTGTGTGCCCACCTGTGACAAGGCCACAGGCCCCTGCCCTGTATGTGCACTTCTGAGGGAGCATGGCTGTGGGACAGTTTGTTCCTTCCTGTGTCCTTGGGGGAACAAGTACAGGGTCATCCATTCTGCAGACATTCACTGAGCGGCCTCTGTGTGCCAGGACCCAGGGACACAGCCAAATGAGACATGGCCCCTGACCCCTAGAAGCTCACAGTCTAGTAGCAGAGACATGCACGTCATCAGATAACGGCAGCAGCAGGTCCAGGTGCATGGTGTGGCAGGGAGTGAAGAGGAGGAAGGGGTCCGTTTCATTTGCAGGTAGAGATTACCAGGAACTGCATCACAGAGGACACGAGTCCATAAAGTTGATAGGTGTTTGCCAATCTGGAAGGGCATTCAAGGCCAAAGGAATAGCCCATGCAAAGGCTGGGAGGTGTGAAGGAGCCAGCTAGAGAGCAGAGCTGGCCTGGCTGCTTCTCTCGCATCCCAGGGGTCGGGGGCTGCAGAGAGCCATTCCTGCAGGCTTGAGGGAGGCCAGTGCAAGCAGGAGAGAAGACGGGGTTTGGGGTGGGAGGCATGGTGGGCAATGGAGATCAGGTTGCAGATGGCCACCACCTCCCAAAAAGAGCAACTACCTGGACCCCTACTTAGAGTGGCTCTCCAGCTGCCTGGGGTTAGAGGGATACCTGGCTTGACAGGCAGGGCAATCCACAGTGGAGGGGAAGCCCCTGGGCTGAGCCCTCCCCTTCTCCCATACAGGCAGCAATACGGACTGATTCCCTGGACATTCAGGGTCTGGGCAGCCGGGAAGACCTGCTGTCAGAGGGGACTGGGCACTCCCCACCTCTGGCCCGGGCCACCTCCTTCTGCGGCCGCTTGAGCATCCAGGTGCAGCAGCCTTCCTGCAGCCAGAGCAAGATCTTGAAGCACATGCCCCTGCCAGCCCCCTGCCCAGGCCCAGAGCCCAGCCGGAGCCAGGGCCCACCAGAGACCAGCAGCAGCTTAGAGCTGGACACGGAGCTGAGCTGGATTTCAGGAGACCTCCTGGCCGTCGGCAGCCAGGAGGAACCCCCATCCCCCAGGGACCTGAAGAAGTGCTACAGCGTGGAGGCGCAGAGCTGCCGGCGCCGGGCTGCCTCCTGGCTGGATGAACAGAGGCGACACTCCATCGCGGTCAGCTGCCTGGACAGCGGCTCCCAGCCCTGCCTGGGCCCCAGCCCTCCAGGCCTTGGAGGCCAGCCTCTCGGGGGGCCTGGGAGCCGGCCCAAGAAAAAACTCAGCCCGCCCAGTATCTCCATAGACCCCCCGGAGAACCAGGGCCCTCGGCCCCCACCCAGCCCTGGTGTCTGCCTCCGGCGGAGGGCTCCATCCAGCGACTCCAGGGATCCCTCGGCCTCTGGGCCCCCTGACAGCATGGCTGCCTCGCCTCCCCCAAAGAAAGACGTGCTGAGTCTCTCTGGTTTATCCTCTGACCCAGCAGACCTGGACCCCTGAGTTCCGCCCCACTCTTCCACTCACCTTTCCCCACCGGGTGCCAAATCCTAGCTCCTCCTCCTGGGCTCTATTCCTGACAAAAGTTCCATGTAGACACCAAAAGGAGGCGCTCTGCCCTGCCTCATTGGCGCTGGGTCCCGGCAAACATTTCCAAAGAGCGGTCAAAACGGCAGCCCTGGCAATTCTGACTCCAGATCAAAAGGGAAAGGCCCAGTGCAGCTGAGGTTCCCGACGCTGGAAGCTGTTGGGAGAAAGCAATACGTTTGTGCAGAATCTCTATGTATATTCTATTTTATTAAATTAATTGAATCTAGTATATGCGGGATGTACGACATTCTATGATTGAAGAGACTTGTTTCCTTCTGCTTTTATGTGTCTCAGAATATTTTTGAGGCGAAGGCATCTGTGTCTTGGCTATTGAAACCTAAAATAACCTTTCTAGTTATATTCCCTCTTCTTGCAAAGCACAAGCTGGGACCGCCAGTGCGTTACAGCCCCGACGGTGGCCCATATTCACCGGAGAGTGAGAACCATTTTGGAAACTGTAATGTAACTTATTTTCTCCGTAAACCTCGTCATCATTTTCTGTAGGGACAAAGAGAGAGCGAGAAAGAAAAAAGAAAATGAGATTTTTCAAATGAAATGGAACCTTTTTATACATACATACATGCATACATATATATAAAATAAAGTAATTTTCTAAAATAAAGTTAATCACAGTCCAGCGTAAAAGCAAAGGGGTTCAGAGAGTTAGGCATGTCCAGATGGCATTGGAGAGAGATTTCCTGGAGTTGGGGAGTGGGGCATGGGGAGGGAAGGGTTCATAGCTGCCTGCGTGTGTCTGGGAGAGAGAGAGAAAACCCAAACGCCTCGCCCTGGCCCTGGAGTGGCGACCTTGCAAGCCTCACCTCCCAGAGACAAGGGAGGAGAGGAGAAAGCCCTCTGCCAAGCCGAAGGCTGGGGAAGCCGGGTCTACTCCTGCTTTCTCTTAACCAGGCAGCTCTGGGAATGTGAGCAATTCCAGACGAACTCTTATTTCTGCTGACAGCTATCAGGCGCATATTGAAAGCTGGAAATCGGCATAATGAAGCTGTTTTGGTGGATGGGGCCAGCTGAGGCTGGGGGAGGCTGCCTCAGCCGCTGCGGATCTGGATCTGTGGGTTGGTGGGGGAGGGGGAAAGCACCTCTGGGCTTTCCTTCCTGCGTTTCTGGCTGGGTGGTTGACCAGAGCCGTCTGAGCTTCAGCCACCCACCTGGGGCCTTGTCTGCCCACCTGCCTGCTGGCCCTGGGACTAAGCTGTGGAAAGCGGAGTGGGCTGCTCCCCAGGGGACCTCCTGGTGGAACTGGTAGGGTTGGGCAGCTGCCAGACCGCTGAGTGAGGAGCTGGCCCCCTGGGGGTGATGAACGAGCCCATCATAGTGTTTACACGGTCAGCTGCTGCCTGCCCAGTGGGAGCCAGCGGGGTGGGGTGGGGGGTTGGCCGAGAGCCACCTCTGGTGCCACCACGGGCAATATTCTCTTGTCTGAAACCCTGGTGCAGAAAGGGGGTGCCCCGGGCACCGACCACGGACTCCACCAGCCTGTCTCCTGCCAGCCACCCCCAAATATCTGCCCCAACCCCACTCCCTTGCACATCCCTACCCCCAGGGCCTTCAAACCCCAGGATTCTCGAAGCCTCAACCACAGCCCCTATCTGAACCTGGCAGCGGAGAGCCGGGGGTGCCAGGTCGCTGGGCGGAGACTTTGTCCAGCCCTGTGTGTTCCAAGCTGCTGAAAGCTTTTCTGATTGCTCTTTTGGACAGAAATGACACCACTCCTTGAAGCAAACACTTGGTTGTATCCTCTTAGGCTGTGCATTAATGTCCAACTCTTTTCCCTCCAACCTCCGTGGGTGGGAGAGGGGGGTGCTTGTAGGAGCTGCCGGGTTTTTCTTTTAAAACAAAGCTGTACAAAATCCCTAGAGTTTTGTCGCCTGAGTCTGCAGATTAAGCCTTCGTATTTTTGTAGGCTTCCCTAGCAGTCTCTTCCCTAACGAGGGTGGGAGATTTGGGGAGAACTCTGAGGTCTTTTTAAGTTCTAGTGGTTGGAGGATTCTGGGTCAAGGGGAAGCCAGAGAGCTGGACTGCCGCCCCCTCTCCTCCATCCCCGGCCTCCCTGAAAACCCTCATTCTCCACCTCCGGCTAGCAACAGCACCGCAGCACGGTAACACTATGGAGTTTAGGGTGACTCTTGGCATTCCCTGTGCCTTTTGGGGGCCCCTTCCCCAGCCCTCTCTTCCCAGTAGGAGCCTGGTCGGTTTGTGTGGGGGTACACTGGCTATGATTTGGGGTTGCTCTCTAGAGATCTGCAGCGGTCAGCCTGCTAAACAGCGAAAGGCACCCCTGCTGTCTCCCCGACTCCCACCAGTGGACTGGAGGGTTTCTCTGCAACGGGGCAGCCCCTGGAGGGGGCATCTTGGTAGGGACACAGAAACATTAACAACAGAGTCAAAGTGGATATTTTGGGGGAGAGAATTGTGGCCTCTCCCCACAACAACGTAAACAATCTTTATTAATGATGGGAACTGATGTGGCTATTAAAAAGGTTTCAAAGTGGAAATAATGACGCTGCTGAATCCATTAACCGCAGTAATAATAAGGACAATGCTAACCTCTTGACGCTTGTCTGGGTGGTTACTTGGTTCTGTTCCAGGATGTGCAGGTGGAGGTGGGCAGAGAGGTCTGAAGGAGGCTGAGTTGGGGAGAGCCTGGCAGCAGTGGCAATTCTTGGTTTAGGGTCTCCAGAGAAGTGTAGGAGCTGGCAGAGGCTTTCGGGTGGGAGAATATCTCCCCTGACACTTCTGCCCTCAGCCTTCTTTTGGGGGGTTCAGAGGAAAATGTGCCAACGGCTGCAGGTCCCACCTCAGGCTTGGCTGTTTCTGCTTCCTCCACCCCCAAGACTCCAGGAAAAGGTCTGTCTGGGGGTGGGGGACTGGGAAGAGGAGCAAGCTGACTGGTGCTAAAAACAAATCTGAGGCTCATATGCAGTCTCTCACTTACTCCTCACCACACCCTAGCAAGGGAAGTTCCATTGCTTTCCTCATTTTTCCAGGAGGCGGTGGGTTCAGAGAGGTTAAGTGACTTGTCCAAGGTCACACAGCTGTGAAATGGCACAGTTGGGATTTAGCCCTTGGTCTGGCCAACCGCTAGCCCATTGGCTTCATGCTACCCCAGTCTCTGCTCACTGTGAAGGGAACAGCACATAGTGGGAGGAATCCTGCTCACAAAATGACTCGCTGGGGAGGGGGTGTGATTTCCAAAGCAGTCATATTCGTGTTCAGAGAATGTACACACATGTTCCTAGCTTGATGTATTTAGAGGCTTAGAGAGGCCCACAGCCTCCCACCCTGTAGGATGCACACCATGGACCAAAGGGCACAGTAGGGAGGGGAGTTCGACCACAGGAGAAGGCATCCCTCAGCTCCAGGAGCTTGCCCAAGGGCTGGCCAAGGCTGGCTCTGCCATCACTACAGTTTCCCAGGCAACCCCCTTCCCTGGCACAGTGCTGCCCTTTAACCCCATGCCACTGGCTCTACTTCTCCTCCTCCCACCCCCTTCTCTCTTCTCTCTTCCTTTACCCCTGCCCCAACAAGGCCACTCCCACTTTCCAAGCAGCCTTCCCTCCATTGTCAGCCCCAGTCCCTACAACTCACAGCCTGGTGCCCCATGGCCTCCCTCCCTACCCCTCTCCTGGACCAGCTGAGAGGCCCAGCCAGCGGGCCGGTAACAGTGGTGCAGTGAGGGCATCCGACACTAGGTGGCAGCACAAGGCACCCTCACCTGGTGCGGGACCAAACCAGCAGTGGGATACCAACACTGATGACACTTTCTATGGGCAGGTGCTCTGTAGAATCTTCCAAATGAGAAACAGCTCACAGGGCAGAACCATCTGTCTGTGCATGGGGAAGCCCAGTCCGGAAGCCCAGCCGTCCAAAGGCTGAGCCCGCCTTGCCCAGTGATTCCTGCCTAAGGCCAGGGGACACAGGACAAACCCTTGTGGTTGCCAGGGGGGGAATTAAGTCTTGAAAGCAAGTTGGGTTATGGCCTGGCATCTTGCTCTAGGGGCAGAGCAAGGGCTGGTCAAGGAGGCAGCTCCTCCAGGGAGGCCCCAGGAGGCAATTCCGCTAAGACTTTGGGATTCTGTGCCTCTTAGCCATGGTCCAGGTGCGGGAGCTGCTGAGTGTGGCCCAAGGAGCCAATGACTTCTTATTGCTTTGCAAACTCCTGAGCTGGGTGCACATTGATGCCACATCAGATGCAAATGCAGTAGGGCAGAGGGGCAGCCTGGGCAACTTGCTGAGGGCCATAAGCACGAGGCAAGCGTGACCCTACCAGTCCAGGGACTGGAGGATATGGGCCTCCTTGCATGAGAGGAGAGGGGGGAGGCTGGAGTTTGGGAGCTGGAGGGTGGATTAGGGGTGCTCCCAGACTTCAAGGAGCCTCAAGGGGCTACAAGGAATCAGGCAGTGAGGTGAAGGGGAGAGCTAGCTGCCTGGCTTTGCTGCTCCACCCCTTCCCCCACTGCCTTGCCTGTTCCAATCTGATTTACCCTCCTCTGTCCCTGGGTCTCCCAGTTTCCAGTCTCTCCCCACCCCTACACTCTGCTTTCTTCTCTCTGCTGTCATTCCTGCTCTGAGCTGTACCTTGCAATTATCTTATCTTTCCATCTCCTTGCCAGGAAATCCCTGATGCTGGGTTCCCCTGGGACGCTCACAGGCTCACAGCTCACGGGAAGGCGGCGGGGAGGTGTAGTGCAGCACATGCTCTGTCCATCCTGCCTGGAGCTGTAGTATGAAGGGGAGGGAGGAGGGGGCTTGGGCTACTGAGGCTGGGGGAGGTTCAGGCCATCACTTGGCTGCAGCCCAGCCCACGAGGCCCTCATGACTCCTCTCAGGAGCCCTCCAGCTGGAAGCATCTTGATTCTGGAAGCCCTGTAGCTAATGCCACTACGGCCTTGTTACCTGTGACTTCTTCTTAACAAATGGGACACTTATTTAGTCAGTCAACAAACGTTTCCCGAGGACTAACTTTGCCAGGCACAGTCTTGGGTGCCAAGGGTACAGAGATAAACAAGACTCAGTCCCTATCTTCAAGGCATTCACAGTCGCAGTCTTCTGACAATCAGTGATTACAGGACAGGGAGGGAAGCCTGTGCAGAGGATGGGTCCCTAACCCAGGAATGGGACTCGGGAGATTCAAGGAGGTCTTCTGGGAGGGGAGGTCTTGAGTGAAGTCTTGAAAGATGAGGCGAGTTTGCCAGGTGCAGAAAGGGCAGTGGGGTGCAGGGGGAGGAGTGTGCCAAGCAACCTCGGTGGGCCAGGGAGACACGTGTGCAGCAGCTGAGGATCAGGATGTGAATCCTGCCCCAGGAACCTGGCGCTCAGGTGATGCTCGGAGGCATGCGGCCAGGACAAGCAATGCAGCCCTGGACAAGGTGTGGGACCACTCAGGACCTCAGATTTCTTGCTCTGGTGAGGAGAATAACCAAAACAGTTACATCCTCGGGGTATTGTGGTTATTATTCCAGGGCTGTGTGAAAGAGGGGCAAGAAGGAGAACTTCAGACAGGACGGGTGAAACCCTAATGCCTCAAGAAAGGTGGGATGTGGATGAACACAATGTGGTCTATCCGTACAATGGAATATTATTCAGCCATAAAGAGCAACGACGTGCTGGTACACGCGGCGACATGGGTGACCTTGAAAACATTGTACTAAGCGAAAGAAGTCACACACAAAAGGACAAATATTCTATGGCTCCATGTATATGAAATCTCTGGAACAGGTAAAACCATAGAGACAGAAAGTAGATTAGCAGTTATCAGGGTGTGGGAAGGGGAAAGAAGGAATTATTGCTTAATGGGTATAGAAATTCTGCTTGCAGTGATGGAAAAGTATTCGTAATAGGTAGTGTTGATGGCAACACAAAATTGGTAATGTAATTAATGCCACTGAATTGTAAACTTAAAAATGGTTAAAATGGCAAATGTTATGCCATATATGTTACCACTATTTTAAAAAAACTTTAGCTATTGAGAGAGAGAGAGCTTGAGAGAGAGAAAGATGGGGGAAGGCAAAGATGGCAAGGGCTCCACCAGGAACTCAGAGGCTCCCGCCCAGTGCCTCCTGCTTGGGAAGGGCTCTCCAAGGGCCAGATGAAAATGTTGGGCCAAAAGGGATGGTGCCTCAGGCCCAGTGCTGAAGCCAGAACCCAAGGGTCCTGGCCCTACACTAGACCTCTAACCAGTGGACAGCCTGGCCAGCACTGACTGGAGGGCCATGGGTGGGAGCTCTGGCTGGTCCTGGGCTCCCCATCTTAGGAAGGAGGACTGCCTAGGGAGCTCACCTCCCAAAAGACCCTGAAAGGAAGTCCCAAATCTTGCCAAGCTCAGAGCCAGTCTCCGGTTTACTTGGTGCCTAGGACCTCCGTAAGCCTTAGAGAACGGGAGAGCAAGGAGAGGTAGAGGATGGGGGGCGGTTTGGGAGGCTGCGAGAGCCACAGGGAGGCCGTGTGGAGGGCATGGCCTACGGCAGTCAGGAGAAGGGTGGCAGGACGGTTTCCAGCTGCTCAGGCCATGGAATCCTAGACTGCAGGGCTAGCAGAGACATCAGATGGCATCTTGTCTAGGTTGCTCAAGAAACTGAGTCCCAGAGACATGAGGGGCTTGTCAAGGTTGCATAGCATACAAAAAGCAGTGCCCGAGGCATGGAGGGGGGATTGCAGGTGACTAGTCTGCCCCTGCCCTTGGGGACTTCTCAGACTGGCAGGGAAGGCAGACTTCACAATTAAATATAACCCAAGGCACGCTGTGACAAGGATGTGAAAGCTTTGTAGTCTTTTGCCCAGAGATAGGGAGGCAAATGGTGGGGAAGAGGGCAAAGAGAGGCCCCCAGACCAGCTGCCCAGGAGAAGAGAGTCTTGTCCACTCTGCTCCCACCCCCATCCGTCCGGCTAAGATCTCTGAGCTGATGGCCAGAGATTTCCCCTTCTGGTGACTTCCTGCCTGCCCAGAGGGCCGGGGGGGCCACTGTCTCTGCGATATTTTGCTGGTGCCTGCCCACGCCTGCTGCTGAGCAGCCAGGGAAGGAAACACCTTCTCCTGAGAACAAGTGCCAGGGAAGGGATCACTGGGGTGAACTGGGGCAGACCCTGCAGGTGGGGACGAGGTGGGGTTGGCGGGCAGGCAGCACTGGGGAGAGATGGGCCAAGGGAAGAGCTGGCCGGGGAGAATTCCTTCTTAGGCCCAAGAAAAAATGGTGGGTTGGCTGCTGGAACCCTTTTAGGGAAATGGGTGGCTGGGAGGTAATACAGAGAAGGAAAGAAAGGCAGGAGGGAGAGCTCCTAGCGTGGCCAGCCTGGGGCAGGCAGGAGATGGAGGCCACTGACCCCAACCCTATTTTACAGACGGGGAATGTGGAGTCTCAGCCTTAGGAGAAAGCTGCTAATGTGG
>JAQZBX010025752.1:0-15190 GCA_029593785.1 Cabassous unicinctus | reverse complement strand
GCCCAAGGTCAGGGAGCTGCAAAGCCTCAGAAAGGTGGCAGTTTAAGAGACCCATAGGGGGAAGCGGGTGTGGCTCAGTGGATAGAGCCCCCATTTACCATATGGGAGACCCGGGTTCGCATCCTGAAGCCTCCTTGTGAGGGCACGCTGGTCTGAGTGGTGCAGTGGGCTGATGCAACAACCTCACAGCAGGAAGCAGGTGTGGCGCAATGGATAGAGCACCCGTTTACCATATGAGAGGCCCCGGGTTCGCTTCCCAGCGCCTCCTTGTGAGGGCAGGCCGGCTCGCGCGGCGCCGTGGGCTGATGCAGCAAGACCTCACAGCAAGGGGGAGATAAGCAGACACAGAGAAGACACGCAGAGAATGGACACAGCAGCACAAGCAGCAAGGGGGGGATAAATAAATAAAATAAATAAATCTTTAAAAAAAAAAAAGAGACCCATAGGAAGTCTCTTCTGGATGGTGTGGGGACCTCCTTCCTACCTGGACACCTGGACAGGTGCACATTAGGCTCTGGCAATTGAGTGCACAAGTTCTTCCCATTTTACACCTGGCAAAACTGAAGTCCGGAGATGAACGTGACCTTATCAAGGATTTTATTCACAAAGAAGGGTGTTGCTAAGTCCCTCTCCATGTCTCCTCTGACCCACGGAGCGCTCCCGAAGTTGTGTGTGGGTAGGAGCCCGTGTGTGCCCCAGTTTCTCCCACCAAACCGTGTCTGCTCCCGCCCTAGCAGCCTCAGTATCCGGCGGGGCCCAGGGGGCACGATGGCACCCCATCCCCGGCCCCAAAGTCCCTCCGGGCGCCGCAGGGCCTTGGAGGCGCTGTCGCAAGCCCGACCCTGAGGGCCGGGTGGGTAGGGCTGGGCGGAGCGGGCCGGGGCGGAGCGCGGGCGGCAGAGGCAGCTTCCAGCGCTAGCAGTCGTCCCTGGCCCCGCGCGGCCGCGCTCGCCTGCCTGTCTCCGCGCCTCGGCCCCATGGACGCCCTGTGCGGCTCCGGGGAGCTCGGCTCCAAGTTCTGGGTAAGGCGAGGGGTTCAGGGGTCGCCGTGGGGAGGGGGGCAGGGCGTGGTCAGCAGGGGACCGCCTGGTTCCCGCCCTGCTTCCGCAAGGACTGGGAAGTGTCCCGGGACTGAGGGCTCGCACCTGCCGAGCGCCGCCCCCGCCCCCCAGGCGCCGGGGACGCCCGGGAGGGGGCGATGGGACGCCGGGAGAGGGTCTGGCCGCGCTGCCCAGAGCCGGGTCCCACGCGGCGTCCGGAACCTGTCCTGACCTGTCCTCCCACGCCGCATGGCGGAGCCCGGGAAAGCCAGAACGCGGCTCCTCGCGGGCGCAGTGGGTGCCACCCCATAACCGGGAGACGCCCCCACTTCCCATCTCGACCCGCCGGTCTCTCGGGACTGAAGGCAGACTGCAGAAGGGACATTTCCCCATTAACCGTGTTCCTGGTGACCCCTTAAGCACCTGCCCCACAAGCTAGGGCTCACCTGCTGGGAATCCCCAGGTAATCCAGAGCCCCTGCTCAATCCCCTTCTTGACAAGCCTCACCTGGTTGCAGGTCTGAGGGCAGATGACTCTGTCTGTCCTGGCCTCAGAAGAGAGAGGCAGACCCCACTCTGGGGACTAGCCCTCTAGGTAGAGGGGTGTTGGGATTTCCCCATCCAACCCTCTCCTTTCATAGATAGGGAAAGGGAAGCCCAGGGAGGGCTCCAAGTCTTGCTCAAAGTCAGATGAAGGCAGCTAGGTGAAGGCCGAGCTGGGGTAGAGAAGAAGGCTTTTTGACTGCCACGCTAAATCCCTTTCCAAGACAGCCTGCTTTTCAGGCTGCTGGCCCCAGCCACACAGCAGAGTCCTAGCACGCTACATGCGTGTTTTTGAATCTTTGCGCAATGGAGAACCTGCTAAAAAAAAAAAAAAAAAAAAAAAAGGTGTCTTTGGGAATCTCTCTTTCTTTAGGTCACTCAAGTGTTAATCCATGATGTGTAACTTCTCTGCATATCTCTGTCCTTGCCCAGCCCCACAGAAGGTTCCCCTGTCATCCAACCTGGACTGGCCACTTGGTACAGAGTCCAGAGGTTACCCAGCACCATCTTTGGCCCTGTACTCCTTTTCACTGTCCACTTGAATCTATCTGAGGAGGCAGCCGATGTGGCTGTGGCATTGTCGTGGTGTCTGGGATGGCCAGGCAGAGGGCTTGAAAATCAAGGGGACGGCTGTGCCTAGCTCTCAAATGCAGGGATCCCCTGTTCCTGGGAGGACAGTTAACCCCTGTGAGCAGAGTGCTGTAGAGAGACAGGCTTCAAGGGACTTGGAGGAGTTGGGGGACTCAGGTCTTCCTTCTTGTCTCAAACTCAGAGATCCATTGGCTTTGTCCTGTTTCCTTCCACGTAATTATGGGATCCAATAGTGTCAGAGCTTGGGGGCTTGGAGCAGCTAGCGGACTCCTTCATTGTAGATCTGGGAAAACTGAGACCCGGGGAGGGAATGGCATTGCCAAGGTCACATGACAATTAGTTGTGGAGTGGCGGGCTGGAAAACAGGACCCTCAGGACATGGTTGCGTCTTTGCTGTTGCCTGGCTGTGCACCCTGGGGTCTCTGGACCCTGGACTTCTCCTTGCTGCTCAGGAGCTGGGCCTCCTCTACGGACCTCAGGGCAGTGAGAGGCAGCTCATCTGCATCAGGTCCCAGGGGTGCATCCCTTCACTGAAGTCCATGACACGTGGATGTGGGGTCTCTGCAGACCGCAAGTGACTACTCCCCTTCCACACCCCATTCTCCAAATACCCTCCATCATCTACATTACCCTCTTGGCTCCAGAAAGTTGTTCCGGGCTGGGTGGTTGGTGACTGGTGGTGAGACGGGTGGAGGCAGGAAGGATCCCTGCTGCAAGGATGGACCTCGTCCTCCAGGGATTTGCAGAAATGAGAGAAGGGAGGGTCTGAGGCAGGGAGGCTGGCACCTCCACTGTAGCTCAGGTACCCAGACAACCTGGAGTTGTGTGCTACTTTACATCTCGTTTGCATTGGGTATTAGTCACATACACCTGCCCTTGACTCTTGTCCCTTAGGGGTGTACAGGTGACCCACCTTGTGGAAAGTGGTTTAGGGCAGCAGAGGAAGTGCCTGAGCCAGGAGTGAAAAGGCAAGGGATAGAGGGGTAGGGGTGGGGAGGGGAGGGTAGAGAGGCCACTTCTCCCGAGCCTTTCACTAGCCTATCCTCCCAGCCTCTGCTGCTCCCCTGGCAAACAGGGACATCACCCACCTCTTATCCACCTCATAATATTCTTGTGGGGAGCAAATGAGATAGGGAAAGGGAAAGGGAAATGATTTTGAGGGCCCAAATAGGTCCTGATATTCCTGGAAGAGGAGGGAAGAAAAAGAGAAATGGGATTAGAGGGGGATGTTAGGACTGGTAAGAGCTATGAGAAAGGGGCTGGCAGGGCCATTGGGTCAGGGGCTCCAGTTCCAACTGTTCACTGGGAAGCAGCGACCTGATTCTGGCTGACTCTATCTGCCTCGGCCCCAGCTAACCCTGAGCATGGGGGACTTGGGGAGACCTGTGACTCCCCTGAACATGTGCACACACACCCCACTCTCACACCCGTCATACACGGGGCGAATGACATGTCATGTTCTTTGAATCTCAATCGCCCCTCTCCTCCTTCTCCCTTCCCCCTCTACCCCTCTCTCTCTTCTACCTACTTTGAGGGAGGTTGCCAATGTCTCTGAGTGCCTTGAGGTGTTCTGGAAATAAATTCCAAATGAGTGAACTGTGACCAAACTGCCCAGGGCTCAGAGATGCCTCTAGAACAAAGGAGGTAGAGGTAGTGGTGTCCCTTTACTCTTTCATGTTGCCCCTGGCCTGGAGGATTTCTCTCTACTCTGAGCACTAGAGGTTGGGGAGCATCAAGTGGCAAAGGGAGTGCCTTGATCTTATGGCTCCAGGGAGCTCCTCGGGGGCTGAGGTCAGCTCAGAAATTCCAAGGTCCTGACCATCAGCTGTCCAAAGATGGCACTGACCACCTGAGAAGCAGTATGTTCCCTGTCACTGGGTGTGTGCAAGTACATGGTTAGTGACCCACTGGTGGTGATGCTGGAGAGAGTATTTAAGTCAGGGAAGGAGGTGGGTACCAACCCTGAGATTCTGTGACAACTGGGGAGAGAAGGTGTGGCAATTGGGAGATTCTCCTGTTCCTCCCCTGAGAGGTCCAGACTCCCCTTTTCCTGGCTCTCTCCCTACTCCAGACATAGGGTCTACCCAGCAGTACCTCTTGGCAGAGGCCCACGGGTCTCCCATGAGTCGGTCCTGTGTGGGGAAGGCACTTTCGCTGTGCCCTTGGCCATTTACCCACCCTAGGACAGGGACATCCCCTATGGGGTCCATTCTGGATACCAGACCCCCGCCTTCTCAGCCCCATCCAGCTGTTTAATTGCATTATTAAGGAAGCCGTTGTTGCTGTGAAACTGTGTGGGTGACATGGCAGGGGAGGGGGCTGCGGGGCCAGCTTCCTTGGGAGGGGCAAAGCCAGAGTCCCTCGGGGGCTCAGCTTCCTGCTCGACCGACTCTGCCACTCACTAGCTGTGACCTTGGGAAGTCACTCAGCCTCTTTGGGATCTAGCTGGGCTTAGGTGGGCTCTGGGGCCCCCTTCAGGTTCTAAAGTTGCCCAGTGATGATTCTGGGTGGATGACCCTCAAGCGTGGGGGCTAAGGGCACGATTAGGTCTCTCCAAACTTTAGGGACCTGAGGGACGGGATCACCCAGGTTTCCTCCTAGGTTGTAGGCCAGCACGAATGGGCAGTCACCAGAACATTGGAGTCCTGGACGAGGCTCCGATTTCAAGGTATTTCACTCCCAGAGGAAGATGTTGACACGCAAAGCTGTGGGGAAACTGGCAGAGGCAGAGCCTCTGAGGTGGGCAGGTAGGTGGGAGGTGGGAGCTAGCACCACTCCCTGAGGCATTCAGTCCTCCCTGCAAGGCCAGAGCCCCTGGAATTCCCTCCTTCCATCTCAGCTGGGCAGGAGAAGCAGGTACTGGATGGCTTTGGCCTCAGAGCTCCTTGCTTCTGGCTGGGGGATTTGGTCCCCTGTGGCCTCAGGCTGGCTTCTCCCTAGTCCTGCTGTTCCCCCATGGTCCTGGGGCCTGGGTCTCTGAGGATCAGGGCTTTAGGGGAGGAAGTGAGTCAGGGAAGTGGCATTTGCCAGGGAACTATGCCAGGCCTGCAACCTGCTGGCCCCCAGAATGAGAAATGGTAAATTCACCAACTCAGGAGTCAGGGCCTGAACACCTGGACTAGGTCCACCCCTCCCCATGGGGCTGTCCCAGGGGCAACAGGTGGAGCAGGACCCCTGTTGGGGGAGCGAGGCCCAGGTGTGCCTCTGCTGGGGTGGCTGGGCCTTTCCCCTCCCCCACCTGGAGCTGGGTCCCTGGGGTGGCGCTGAAGGGGTGGGAATGGGGCTTAACCCTCGGATTGAATTTCTACTTCTACCTGGATATTCAGGTTTCTAGTCCAGGGGCTCCCAGAACCCCAGTCTATTACCTGGGTGATGGCAACCACTTCCCCTCAGATCTGTGAGAACTGCAAAAAGGTGATTTGATGATGGCTGAAAGGATTTTTAACATTTCAGGTGATCTGGACACATGTGTCCTATCCCCAGGGTGGGAGTCCAGCTGGAGCACCATGGAAGGCCATGAGTGGGGGCTGGGAGCCAGCCTGCCTGGGGTCAAATCCCAGCCTCAGCCTGTGTGAACCTGGGCAGGGTCCTTTCCAGCCAGGGGTCTCAGCTGTGCTGAATGCTGGATGACAATCCTGGCACACGGTTACCCAAAGTTGTTGGCTGGCATGCTCCTTCCAGAAGCACTTTGGTCAGTCAGGCCCAAGAGGCAGGGACTGGCCCAGCAGCCAGTTATTGCCCCCCAGGCTCCTCCAAAGGTGGGTGGGTGCGTGTGAATGGAGTAGGCCCTTGCTCTTTCTGCACCTCCGTTTCTGCTGAGATAAGTGATCTCGTCGGTCAGTGGTCAGTCCTTTCCCGCTGACAGCTTGTGACCTCAGAGTTGCCGGGTGCTGGAGGTTCCCCCTCCCCTCCACCACACAGGATTAAGGAAGTAATTACTTTTTTTCATGACAGGGCTTGTTCACAGGCCCAGGGCCGGGAGCTGGGAAGTCCCTGGCAGGGCCGGGGCAGAGCTGGCATCCCGTGGGCCTCCCCACCACCTGCCTGCCACCTGCTCGGGCCTGCAGGGATGTCAGCCTCAGTGCCTGTGAGAGGGCATCACTGCGTAGTCCACTCTGGATGCTGGGCCTCCTGCCTTATCAGCCCCATCCAGCTGTTTAATCGCATTATTAAGGAAGCCGTTGTTGCTGTGGAAACTGTGTGGGCGACGGTAGGGGAGGGGACTGTGGGCCCAGCTCCCACCTCCCAGCCAATGTGGTTCAGGGTTGGGAGGGGAGCTTTGAGAAGGGGGCATCGTCCTGCCCAGCAGGTTGTGCTGCGTGTCGCGGGGTCCAAGAAATGTCCTCCCCTGACCCTGCCCTTGTCTGCATTTTACACTTAACTTTGTTGGGGTCAGAGGTCCCCTTAGGTGCCAAGGACCATGGCCTGCAGAGGCTGGGGCTTGAGAGGGCACCCTTCACTCATTCATTCGTGCATTTGTTCGTTGGTTGGTTGGTTCGTTCAACAAAGAGGTGTCAAGTGCCACTTCTTGACAGTGGGGCATACCGTGGCAGACAGAACTAACAAACCTTCATGCTATGGGAGGGGGCAGAAAAACAAGGAACATTATAAATAAGCCCATGATATAGTATGATAGAAGGTGATAAGGGTTATGGGAAAAATAAGGCTAAGAGGGATGGGGTGCAGGGACAGGGTGGGGGGTGTCTTGGGTTACCAAGGCTGCTATGACAAATACCACACAGTGGATTGACTTGAAGAACAGGACTTTATGGTCTCAGGGTTCTGGAGGTTAGAAGTCATCAAGGCATTAGCCTTGATGGAAGTTGGTAGTGTTCCAGCAGTCCTCTGTCACATGGCCATCTCCCTCTCCTTGCGACGGCAGCTCAGATTTCCTCTGACTTCTGGTTCTTCTGACTTGCTGCATCCAAATTTCTTTTTCTTATGAGGACTCCGGTCACATAGATTAAGGCACAGCTTGATTCCGTTTGACCCACCTGAATAGGAATTCCAAAGAGCACACATTAACCAGTAACAGCATCTTCAAAGGTCCTGTTTACAAATGGGTTTCCACCCACAGGAACGTGGCTTAAGATTTGAACATATCTTTTGTGGGGCATGTGATTCAATCCCCGACAGGCCAACAGAGGGTAATGTACAATTTTAATTAGAAAGTTTGGGATGGGCCTCCATGAAAAGGTGAGATCTGAGCAAAAACCTGCAGGCACGAGGGCCTGAGGCAGGTGGATGCCTGGGGAGAGCACCGCTGCCTGAGGCAGGAGCAGGCTCGGTATGTTTGAGGACCACCATGGGGGGGGGCGCGGGTTAGAGCGAGTGGCAAGGGAAGTGGGCACCGTGTCTGCCTCCAAGGGCTCACGTTGCTATTTGAGGGGCAGGTGCAGGTGGCATTACAGGCCTGGGCGCCAGTCCCAGCTCCATATCACCAGGTAACCTAGAACCCATCCAGAAGTGGGAGGACCCAGCTTTCTGCCTAGTAAACCAGGTCTAACAATGCCCTTCTTATCTACCTACAGAAGTTGTTCTGAGAAAACAACCAGATAATGACCATGATAAAATGCCACACAAGCATAAGGGACCTTTATAACCCTCAGATAATAGTCACTTAACTGGCCTTCCAAGGCCATATTCCATAAAGCAAGGAAACCCCAGGCAAAGGGGCTGGGGTGCCGCAGAGAGTTTTCCTGTAGGCGGCAAGGCTCAGGGTGTGTTTGGAGGTGTGGGACATGGACTTCCTGCAGACCGGGCTGAGCTGGGTAGCCTGGGACAGAACACCTGGATGGCTGCCAACTGGATGGCAGTTGGCACTGGGCCTGCCAGGCTTACCAGCAGGTGGGACTGCCCTTGCACAGCAGAATGGATCACGATCCATTCCCACAGCCCAGCAGCACACGGAAATGAGAAGGAGGGCTTTACACTCACATGCAACCTCAAGGAAGACTCTCATAAACCCTGAGAAGGTAGCCGGGCATGAAAGAGTACTTACTATGGGATTTCACTTATAGGAAGATCCAAAATGGGCAAAATTAGCCCATGCAGTTAGGAGTCGGCATAGCGGTTCTGCTTGAAGTGGGTAGAGATTGGGAGGGGGCCCGAGAGGGGCTTGTGGACCCTAGCAATGTTTGGCTTTTCGACTGGGGTGCTGGCTCCACAGGTGTGGCCGAGTGTGAAAAGTCACTGAGGTGCAACTTGATTTGGGTACTTTTCTTTCAGTAGATTATATTTGAATAAAAATGTTTTAAAAAGGAAAAAAAAAAAAAAAGCAGGCTGGGGCCAGATTAGCGAGTCTGCATCCCTTCCTAGCCTGACCAGCCTGTGGTGCATCCAGCTCTGTGCCCCAGTGCCAGCCCTGGGCTGGCACATCAGGTGTGCAGTAAGAGTCTGTGGGTCTCTAGCTCACATCATTTGAGTGACTACGAAACACAGGGCCCTGGAAGAGAATATGGGTGTGGTGCAACCTCTGCCCCCTGGGCTTGTGTGAGGAAGTGAAGGGCGGCAAGGCAACACAGCCCTGGACTGCCCGGCCCAGCGCCTGGCTCCCAGCCGTCCTGGCCACAGCATTGCCGAGTGGAAGAATGACGCTCCAGAGAGGTGGGGCTCTTGGTAGGCTCTGGCTTCAGAGGCAGAAGGGTGTTCAAGCCGGAGGAGGTGGGTCCTAAGCCAACTCCCCTCCTCCCATAGGTGTTAGGATTTTGACAAAGGGGAAAAAGAGGGAAGGACACATCAGACAGAGGGACCAGGTTGAGTGGGGATCTCAAAGCAGATCTAGGGTGCAGAGAGTTTGGCTAGAGGGTAAGGGAGCTGTGGGAAGGGTGGTGGGAGGAGAAGACTGCGGAGGGGCCCAGAGGGCCAGGTCGGGTGCTGGGACCTAGTTCTATGAGCAGCAGGAGCCACTGAAGGTTTGTGGACACGAGGCAAGGGGCACAAAGTCGCATTTGAAGAAGTCACCTTGCAGCCATGGGCAGGGGCATTGGAGACCTGAGGGCTGACAGCAGGAAACTCAGATGCAACTGAGGAGTAAAAAGCAGGCTGAGAAAAGGGAGACAGGGGGTGTAGCCCACTCCCCTTCCATGAAACACCTTATTAAGAAGGGGAAACACAAGCACATATATAGGTAGAGAGGCAGAAGCCAGCTGGGGGCCTTGAATGCCAGAGTGAGTTGTTTGGACTTTGTCTTATAGGCAATAGGGAGCCACTGAAGGTTGTGACAACAGGTATAAGATTATCTTTTCATTCATTCATTCATTCATTCAACAAATATTGAATTTACCTTATTTGAGCACATTTTTGCTGAGCATCTACTATATACCCAGCACTGTTCTAAGTACTTGGGATTCATCAGAAACTGAAATAAAGGTCCTTTCCTTCCAGGAGCTTATATGCCAGTAGGAGGAAATGAGAGAAAGCATATGAACTAGTAAGTTACCTGGCATGTTGGAAGGTGGTGAGTGATCTAGAGAGAAGAGAATGTAGAGCAGGGTAGAGGGGCATCGGAACGCTGGAGGCGGGTGCAGGTGGCAGTGGTCAGCAGGATGGTCAGGGTAGGCTTTGGCAAGGAAGTGAGATTTTAAGGAAGGCATCAGAGTGTCTGAGGGAGGAGTGTTCCCTGTCGAGGGCATAGCAAAGGCAGGAGACTGCCTGGTGTGTTCAGGACCAGCAGCAAGGCCAGGTGGCTGGAGTGAAGCAGGAGAGGTGGCGAGGGAAGGCGCTGAGCAGTCCTCTTAGGCCGGTGTGGGGGGTGGGGGGTAGGAGGTGGGGATGTCCAGTTGGCAGTGGATATAGTGTCAGGGACTTGGAGAGCAGCGGGCTGGAGAGAGAACCTTGGAAGTCGTTGGCTGTTTAGCAGACCCAGAAAGAAATCCGTGTTGGAGCAGAGAGCAGAGGGTCTGGGGGCGGAAAGTGGAATTCATTAATTACCAGATGCATTTGACCAGATAGAAACTAGTATAAAGAGAGGTTTTGGAGAAATCAGAGCTCTCATACACTGCTGGTGGGACTGTAAAACAGTGTAGCCACTTGGGAAAATAGCCTGGCAGTTCCTCAGATGGTTAAAGATAGAAGTACCATATAACTCAGCAATTCCTCTCCTAGGTAATACCTGAAAGAATGAAAACATATGTCCATACAAAACCTTGTACACGAATGTTTATAGCAGCATCATTCATAATAGCCAAAAAGTGGAAACAACCCAAGCAGCAATCAACTGATGAATGGATGAACAAAATGTTGTCTATACGCACAGTGGGATATTATTGGCAATAGAAAATGAAGTACTGATACATACTAAAACATGGATGAACCTTGAAAGCATCATGCAAAGTGAAAGAAGCTGACTACAAAAGATCACATATTATAGGATTCCATGTATGTTAAATGTTCAGAAGAGGCCAATCTACTGAGACAGAAGCAGATTGGTGGTTGCTTAGGGCTGAGGGGAATGAGGGAGTAGAGAGCGTGATAACTAAAGGTTACAGGGTTTATTTTTGAGGTGATGAAAATGTGCTAAAATTGACTCATGGTGGTTGCACATGTCTGTGAAAATACTAAAAACCATTAAATTGGACACTTTAAATGGGTGAACTGTATGACATGTGAATTATATCAAAATAAAGCTGTTACCGAAAAAAAAAGAGATTTTATGGTTCTGTGGGATAGTTGGGGAAGAATTAGTGATAAGTACTTAGAACACTAAACAAAAAAAATTTTTGAAGCCATGAACTGTAGCAAAAACACAATTGTTGTGAACTTTGCAGTGAACAGTATTTACATAGTCATAAAAGCGTAAACTCTGAATATTTCCCAAAACCTGTGATGTTTCTAAATTTGCAGGATGAGGGAGGACAAGTGGAGAGAGGCGATGAGATCTACAGTAGCACCTTCCAAGACAGGAAGAAAATAGTTATTATCAAATATTGGTAAATAAACTAATAATATTAAAAGCATATTGTTTAAAAAATGGAAGTAGATGCCAGAAGAAAGTTATCATATTTGGAAGTTTTACTTCTGGAATATGGAACTAGGCATCATGAGAGATGAGACAGGGTACCGTTTTCTTTTTTTTCTGGCTTGACTTGTTAAATTATGTGTGTGTATAACAGATAAAAATAAAAATGATATTGCTTCAGATTGGCAATGAGAAGGTAGGTGGTTTCCCCTGAGGTTTTAGCAGTTGTTGTCTGTAGGTGGATGGGACTGTGGGTGGTTTTCCTTGTTATTTGTCGATATTTTCTGAGCTTTCTATAAAGAACATCTAATGCTTTGCTAGGTCAAGGGAGAAAACGACCTCTGTAAAATATGTGTTTATTAATGAATTTACCCCCCTCCACCTGTTTCCAAAAAAGTTCTTAGGGGTAGTTAGAGTCAGAGACAAGAGGGGGTCTCCCCGGCTACCAGAGTGACCATCCAGCCCAGTTTGCCTGTGGCCAAAGTTTTCGTGGGACATGGGACTTTCAGTGCAAAAAAAGAGGACAGTCCCACAACTCAACAACAAAAAGGCAAACAACCCAATTTAAAAATAGGCAAAGGATCCATATAGTGGGATATTATTTAGCCCTAAAAAGGAATGAAGTTCTGATACATGCCACAACATGGATGAATTTTGAAGATATCATGTTGAATGAAATAAGCCAGATGCAAACAGATATTGTATGATTTCACTTTTATGAAATAATTAGAGTATGCAAATTTACAGAGACAGAAAGAAGATTACAAGTTGCTAGAGTGGTGGGGAAGAGGGAGAAGGGGAGTTACTGCTTACTAGGTATAGAGTTTCCGTTCAGGGTGATGGAAAACTTGGTAATTGATGGTGGTGATGGTAGCACAAATTGTGAGCATAATTAAAACCACTGAATTGTATACTTGAAAGTGGTTAAAATGGGAAATTTTATAAATTTTTTAAAAATTAAATTTTTAAAAAACCAGGACCATCCCCTGCAAACCTGGATAATTCCTCACCCTGGGTCAACCCCTTAGCTTTGTACTGGGCTTCCTTTATAACTTACAAAGACCTCTCCATACCCCTGGCTGCTTTGAGTCTCGGAACCACCCAGTAGGGAGGAGGGGCAGTGGATGGCTCCCTACTTCTCACCTGGGGGAGGCTGAAAGAGGAAGGAGACTCTGAAACCATGTGCATATGTTACTTTAATAAAATAAAAAATACATATTTTTAAAGACAGAGTGGGGATCTAGAGTGCAGAAAGCAGATCAGTGGTTGCCTGGCCCCACAGGTGGTGGGAGGGATGGACTGCAAAGGGGTACAGGAGAACCTTTGGGGTGGCAGCAGTGTTCTGTATCTTCATTGTGGCGGTGGTCTCGCAGGTCTTTGCAACTGTCAAAACTCATCAAACTGTATGCTTTAAATGGGTGCACTTTATTGCTCACAAATTATACCGCAATTAGAGAGAGACTATGAGGAAATGAGGAAACAGAGGTACCCGTGGAAATCAGGGAGCCCTAGAAGAGCTCACGCTCGGGACGGCGCCCTCTCGTTTGCAGACTTATGCTCTCATCCTCACACATCAACCCGGCGCCATGGTGGGTAGAGGGTCTCTCTGGCCCAGCCACCTCCCTTGGGGGTGAGCCCCATTCTCCAGGGGGTGCACAGTCCTGAATCGCTCTCTTTCCCCCAGGACTCCAATCTGTCAGTGTACACTGACTACCCGGACCTTACTCCCTGCTTCCAGAACTCCCTACTGGCCTGGATCCCCTGCATCTACCTGTGGGCTGCGCTGCCCTGCTACCTGCTCTACCTGCAGCGCCACCGTCGTGGCTACATTGTCCTCACTCACCTCTCCAGGCTCAAAACGGTTTGGGGCTCAGGGCTCTCCCATGGGTGGGGCTGGGGGCTGGGGTCTTCTCCTTTCAATGAACTCCTCACCCAGCACCCTCAGTGGCTCCCAGCCTCACCCACCCTGCAGCTCTGGGCCACGGTAGCTGGATCTGTAGCCAACTGGGATTATTCCCTGCTTGGGGAAGTTCAAGCAAGTTCTCCAGCAGTGTTCTCCCCACACCCTCAAAGCTTCAGGCCGTGCACCTCCCAGCCCACAGGGCCAGGATGAGACAGTCTGGTGGCTTCTAGAAAAGGCGCCTCCCCAGCTGGGCCTGTCCCTGCCTCTGGGGATGGGGAGGTTCCAACATGTTCCCTGTCCATAGGCCCTGGGTGTCCTGCTGTGGTGTGTCTCCTGGGCTGACCTCTTCTACTCCTTCCATGGCCTGGCCCAGGGCTGGGCCCCTGCCCCCATCTTCTTTGTCACCCCCCTGGTCATAGGGGTCACCATGGTCAGTATGGGGCCCAGAGAGCTGGGTAGGAGAGGGTCTCTGGTTGGGCTGGGAGTGGGAAGAGGATGGGGGTCATCCCAGAAACATCTGGCCACGTGGGGTGGAGAGGACTGGAGGCAGATCCGGGTGTGTGTGCTCCGGCGGGGCCTCCCCTGCCCTCCCTGCACAGCTGCTGGCCACCCTGCTGATCCAGTATGAGCGGCTGCGGGGTGTGCAGTCCTCAGGGGTCCTCATCGTCTTCTGGTTCCTGTGTGTGCTGTGCGCCATCGTCCCCTTCCGCTCCAAGATCCTTGCGGCCGTGGCGCAGGTGAGTGGACCCGGGAAGTGGGGCCCTGCGAGCTCCAGCTCTATCTTGGGGGATGACCTCAAGGAGCAAGGTCACTGCTGGATCCCCGGTTCCTCCGTCTGCCCCACCCTGGCCTCCCAGAATCTCCTCTGCTGTTTAGCCTTTTTGGGTCGCTCCCCACCCGCTGCATTTCTGCAGAGAAAGGGGCCGGGGAGAGGAGAGGAAGGGACCAGTGACCCACAGGGGAATGGGGCACAGACACTGCCATTGGTGGAAGCCCACAGGAGTGCAGGGGGCTGTTCTGTAGCCCCTGCCCCCAGGTGCAATTTCAGACGTGGGCGTCAGTTCACACCTGTGTAATGAACGACAGACATGGCTTACCCGCAAGTCCTGTTATCTTGCTGTCCCCCTTTCTTCCCTGGCCTTTCTCTTGATCCACTCCAGAGAAGATTGACTCCTGTTGTGGGGAGGGGGTTGGTATGGAGCATCAGGGGTCAATCTAGTGCTTCCCCACGTCTCCATCTCCGGGGGAGCACAGCTCTGAGCAATCCACTGCCCCTCCGTGTGATCTTGGGCAAGTTGCTTAATCTTTTTGAGCCTCGATTTCCTCACTTACAAAATGGTATGGTGAGAACACCTACCTGATCGGTCGTCGCCGGGTGTAGGAACAAGTCCTCGCTGGGCAGCGGCCCCATTCTGACCCTTCCCCACCTCTCAGAATCCTCTGGGTGGGTGACCCCAGAAATCCCCCATGGCCTGCCTGCTGCCCCCTGGGGATCCTGACGCCCTTTCCATTCTCCCGCCCAGGGCAAGATCTCGGACCCCTTCCGCTTCACCACCTTCTACGTCTACTTTGCCCTGGTTCTCCTCGCCCTCACCCTGTCCTGCTTCAGGGAGAAGCCACCGTTTTTCTCACCAGCAAATGTCGATCCTGTGAGTCTGCCATGAGGCCAGAGTGGCTGCAGGGCTGCCTCTAAGTGATATTCATCTGGCTCCACAGCTTACTTCTCAGCCCAGTGCTTACCAGCCACCTCCATCCCTTCCAGTTCTTTCCAAGGGGGGTACTGGGAGAGATATCCTCACCGCAGTCTGCAAACTGGGGCTTGGAGTAGGAAGGAATGTGGGGCCCCACCTGCCTCTCTGCTTTGAGAGGGCGGTGGGCACTCCTGATTCCCCTGGCCCACTCTCTTGCCTCCTAGAACCCCTGCCCAGAGGCCAGCGCTGGCTTCCTCTCCCGCCTGTCCTTTTGGTGGTTCACTGAGTGAGTTGGCTTTCCCTCCAGCCTGGGCCAGAAGGAGGAGGAAGAGGGAGGAGCTGAGCAGGAGGACGGGGAGCAGGGACCTGATGAGTTGGGCCTGGATGCCTCCTACCCCATCCTTCCACCCCAGTGGGCATGGGGGCAGGTGAGGGCAGGTGCGTACAGAGGCCAGGGCTGGCCC
>JAQZBX010025751.1:0-29334 GCA_029593785.1 Cabassous unicinctus | reverse complement strand
TTGAAGGACTCCAATTACAACAAAAAGCTTTTAAATACTGAGAAGTGAGGAAACGAGGGTAACTTGCTCCCCTTTTTAAGTAAACTGCCTCTGACAAGCATCACCAGCAGTCCATCAAACAGGGGAGAGGGAATGCTTTCTACAAGGGAGACTTAGTGGGGGCTGTCCATCTGATAGCCACAGTACCTAAATCATTCCAATTTTAAAGATTTCAATCTATTCCTATAGATGTCCTACTTTTCACATAAGGGACAGGGTAAGATTGTAACTGTAACTGACATTGTAATTTGCAGCCCCGCAGGATCAACAGATCAGTGTTTGAATTTGGATGTCAGGTAGCTCAGCTTTGCAGCTTCAAGTGTAAAGAGATCTTTTATCACTACTATAGAAAGTTTCTTGCTTTCTGCCAGTACCTTGAGCTGAGATTTGAACTTTTATTCTCTTTTTAAAAATTTCTCTATTTTAGAGGTTGGCACCCTACTTCATAGTTCTTGAATTTTCACTATGGAATGGCAGTGTCAACCCATTCCTCTGAATCCTATCACTTAGTGGATCCTTTGTTCCAAATGACCACTAAGGATAATTCAATTTTCTCTTTCTAACATAGAACAAATTTAACTAAATTCCTGTTGAAGAATATTAATAGTAATTTGACTGCCTCGCTAGCCAGACAATCAATCGAAGATAAATTACATTTCCCTAAAAGTCTACTCCTTGTATTACTCTTTGGGACTCTAGCCTGTGCAATCATTTTCAAGGAGCTTGGAAAAAAAAGTTATTTCTAAGTTCCTGTCATTTCAATAGTTGAAGATGGGGTCTTGATTCCCATTAAGTCTTAGCTATTAGGGAATTCCTCCAAACTGAGAAGATGGATTAGATGTTGGACAGAGAGTGTGTGCATGTGTGTGTATATATTTGAAACAAATATTTAGATATCAATCTTAATATTTCCCCTTAATTTCATCTCCTGCAACTAAAAATGTCATCAAGTCCCTTCAATTCAAACTTTAAAGTATTCCTCACTAATCCTCTCAGTCTTTACTGTTGTCACCCTTGTCTAAGTCTCCCATCATCTCCATTTTGGGCTACTGCAAAACCTCCAAATTTTTCCACTTCTTATATTTTTTCCATCTAACCATAGTCATTGGCAACACCACTAAAATTGTATAAAATCAGCAGTAAATCAGATCTTATCACTCATTTGGTACAGTCCACCACTTTACATTCTACTTGGACAAAAACATTTGAACTCTTTCTTGTTCTCACCCACCTAACTCTTCAACCTCATTCCAAACCATTCTTCTTTTTATGTGCTATATTTCTTCCCAAATGGACTTCTAGAACATTCTCTTTACTCCTGAGATTTACTGTACTTGCTATCCTCTCTGCCTGTAATGCTCATCTTCATCTTCTTATTAGGTTGGCTTCATTTTCTCCTAATTTGCAGTCCAAAGATCACATTATCAGAGAGATAGCCACTGATGTCCGTATATAATGTATGCCCTCTCACATACTCTCCTATATTACTTTATTTCATTTCCAACATAATATTCTGAAATATTATTTAATTGTATACAGTATGTATCCTTCATGTTAAATTATAAGGTCCTTGGAAGCAGGGCCTGGCTTTATGTCCATCTCTCTGTTCTCTTTCTGTAACACTGTCTGCAGTCCCATAAGTATAAGGACATTTATGCAATTTATAGGGAATTGAAGCCATAGTTCTACCTATATATTTTTTCCTCTTCCTCCAAGAATATGAAAGTACAAATTGTAAAGTTACATGCCCTTAATAGATATTAATGACTTAAATATGCATTAAGTTCAAAGACAGATGAGCATATTTCCCATTATCTAAATAATTTTTTTTCGTTTATTGTGTTCTTAAATATAAAAAGCATTTAAAAAACTGCAGCTTTGTTCTGAAAATGTATTGTAAATTTTTTTTCTCTTCAGATTATAGACACCTCTTAAAATATTATATCCAGCACTGAACATATTACTCCAAATGTAGTTTGATAAATACAATTTACATAGACCCTGCGATTCCCCACTTCTCCCTTATACATCTATTACTAGAAATTAAGATTACATCAGCTGTTATTTGAAAATTAAATCAGACTAATGACAAACAGCGACATTGGAATCAACTGAAATTTGTTTATAAATTTGCTCCACATAGTTAATACAAAAATTCAAAATTTTATATACATTCAATTTACATTTTATAGAAATTAATGACAATTCAAACATTAATTTTATCTTGCTATTCCATCCATTCAAATTCTTTTGAAATCTATTTGCAATCTTATTACACTGTAATTTGCTTCTTCTTTAAGTTATGCAAAAACATGTGATTTTTAACTTAAACATTTGATAACGTGATGAGCATAACTAATTAATATCTAAAATCTAAGTAATTCTCCAAGAGAAGTGTGTTAAAACTACCTTTAGGCTACTTTTACTCATGAAAGCACATGATATGAAAATAATTTTTTACACTGTACCTCATTGATTGATAGTCTTTAATCATAAAAATGAAATTTTATTAGTCATAAGCTTTCATTATTACCCATAAAAATTTCATATTACTCTGAAACAATATTAAACTGAGTTTTATAAAGCAAAGCAATTTGCATATGCTATAATAGCATTTTGTGCATGTTTATTAAATGTGGAAGCAATGATAGTGACAATAAATTTAAATAAGCCATTATTCATTTGGTTAATTTGACATTAAAATGAAAACAAAATTTGATATATTGTTAAAATAAAAATCAATGGGTTAAGACAAAGTAGTGCTGCACTCATCACCAAAAAATTTTTGGAACAATTTCATTACTCCATAAAGAAAAACTCCATACCCCTTTACAATCACCTCTCAATTCCTCTATCCTTCCACAGCACTGCATATCCACTAACCTAATTTCATCCTTATAAATTGATTTATATTTACATATCAAATGAATGGAATAATAAAATTCGTAATATTTTTTGTGTGGTTTCTTTCACTTAGCATAATGGTTTCTTGTTTTTTGTGTTTTTTTTTCTGATATTAACATCTTGTAATATTAACATACATTTATTCAGTTTCAAAGAACATCAGTCTTATATTTGCAATATCACTCATATTTGTATTTCACATGAGGTTTTATTATGCTATACGGTCCCCTGTTACATTTTTTAACTTTCCTTTTTTTGTGATTTACATGACCTTAGTCTTTCCCTTTCAACCACTTTCATACCCATATAATAGTACTGCTAGTTACAAAGCCATGCTGAGCTTTCACCTTTTCTATCATTTCCAAAGATTAACATGCATCCTTTTTACCAGTTCTGCACTAATTAACCCTCAGCTTTCCATTCTCTAAACTCATTCTATTTTCTGGTGACCCATATTCAAGTTATTAAATTGAATGTACAATATTGTGATTGTAATTCACTTTGAAGAGATTGTATGGTAAGTGAATATATCTCAATAAAACTACTTTAAAAATAAAAATGCAAAGTAGTTTTGATGACCTCCAAATAATCTAAGAAAGGAGAAGAAAAGCACACAATTAACTGCATTTCTTAATTAAGTAGTGCCCACTGTTGAATTCAGTATTTTAACCTCTATGTCACACAGCACTCAAACTACTGCCTACAGTACTAAATATTCATTCAGGAAAATTGTCTTGCACATTGCAAATATATGAAGTTAAACAGGTTAATTTTTTTATGATGCATTCTTAGTTCCATACAGAATGACTGCATAAACATTGGACTCTAAGAGCTGAAAGTCATATTAAAAGAACAATGAAATATAAAATATATTTTTCTAACATAGAACTATAAACTTTTCTTCTCTCTCTGATTGTATTTCCATTTCAAGCAATGACATGGTAATATAATCTAAAATAAATGTGAACTAGAATGTAGTGAACATTCTATAGAAAAAAGTAAAATTTGTGTTAATTTAACTTTTCTGTTAGATTACTTGAAGAAAAGGCAGAGAGTAAAAAGAGAATCACATAGATGAATTGAATAATATAATGATTAAAATCGATTGATTTTGAAATTTATACCATTCAGGGATATGCAGCACTTTCAAATATCTAAGAAACATTTAGAAAATCTAACAGATTAGATAACAGATAAATCATAAATAAACTTGTCACCTACAGTCGCTAAATATTTTTACAGAAAAAAGGGAATATGCAAAATGTTGTTTTAGTTGAAAATAAAAGATATGAACAATTCTTATAATATGTTTTAAATGCAGCTACACTTCTATAGACATATAGTACGTATCCAAATTATATTAAGAACACTTAATGTATTTATTTATTTATTTACTTTTTTTTTTTAAAGATACTTAGATTACACAAATGTCACACAAAAAAGATAGAGATTCCCATATGCCCCACCTCCCACACCTCCCACAACTTCCCACATAAACATCCCTCACTAGTGTGGCACATCAGTTGCAACCGACAAACACATCCTGGGGCCCTGCCATCAAGCATGGACCATAGTTCACACTGTACACCACACTCTCCCCGCCACAGTTGTGCATGCTATGTGATGATATAAAATAGCCTATATCTGTCATTGCAATGTCACTCAGGACAATTCCCAAGTCCTGAAAAAGCCCCCGTATTACAACTGCTTTTCCCTCTCCCTGCCCCTAGAGCCTCTAGCAGCCACTAGCTCCACATCAATGTTGTAATTTCTTCCATTGCTTGAGTGACACTAAGTCCACAGCAGAACAACAGTAAGTCCACTCTAGTCCATATTTCTTCCCCCATCCTGAGGTGTCTGGGATGGTGATGTCCACTCCACCTCCGATTGAGAAAGGACCTACATCCCATGGGGAAGATGGATAGGACTATCCTGCCCGCAGCTGCAGACTCTCCATTCCCCGGGATGGTCGCTGTCCACCATCATCTCTCTGTCAGTTGTCCTGGATGAGTCCAACGAGCTGTAGAGTAAGAGTTGCTGCTCTACCGAGGTTCCAGGCCCAGCTGGCACAGGAACAGCCCAAAGACTCAAGTCCCCGGATGTACACCTACAAACTCCAACACCAAGTATAGGTTTGAATAGAAGGGACTGATGAGCCATGTGCAGGGAAGACACAGTTGAGCCCAACTCTGTCATTCTTAGGAACACAAACTCCAAAGCAGGGCCCACTGCCAAGGCACCAAACTCTGGAGCTATCCACCCTGACAAAGGACCTAGGTGTCTCCAGAGCCCTTAGGAGCCCCACTATATGGGGGTGATATACACTTTGGAATTCTTTGAGATCTTACTGAGACATGCACAAGCGTTACCTCTGGGATGACCTCTGACTCATCTTGAAGTTCCCCAGCCATATAAACTCATTTTTCTTTACCTTTTCCCCCTTTTATTCAAGGTCTTTTTTCCAGTCGCATTGTCAATTGGTGCCTGGTAGCAATCCCTTGTTGCCAGGGAGGCTCATCCCTGGGAGTCATGTCCCACGCTGGGAGGAAGGTAATGCATTCGTATGCTGAGCTTGGCTTAGAGAAAGGGCACATTTGACCAACAAGGAGGATCCCAGGAGGCAACCCCCAGGCACCTCATAACAATAGGCTAAGTTTCAATTTCAAGAGCAAAGACCCATAAGGCTAGTCATCAATATCAAGGGCTCATTGGTGGATCATCTTCCATCACCAGTCACTGCCCCTGCACTCGGGGGGACTGTTGCTGCTCACTTAGAGAATGTGGCAGAGCTCTCCAGGATGGGAATTCAGTATTCTCTCATTTATTGAGTGATTCTCCACTCACTGTGACAATGTCCCGCGAACATCTGAACCTTTCTATATACCTTGTATTTATGCTCAGGTGAACCTCCTCCCATGCATCCCCCATCCCTGACACCCCATACCAATGATCCTCCCCCACTCCTGCTGCAATCCTTCTGTGATCCAAAGCCTCCCAAAAGATGAAGCCATTACAATAGCCGAATAAAATTAATAGGAAAATGAAATAATGATAAGTTCAAATGTAAGAGATAAAGTACATTTAAAAAAAAATTAAAAATAACACAAAATAAAACAAAATTAAAAGATTGGGATATTTAAAAAATGAAAAATATATTTAATTCTTTTTGACCTTTTGCCTTTCGTCATTGCAATATCTGGTGTCCAGCCTGTACCATGGCACCTTCCCCTTCTCATTCCCCAGTATCTCACTATTTCTCATTTTGTTCTCAAAGAAGCTCCAGGTCACAGCAAAGTCACACACAGAATACAGGAGATGCCCATACACCCAACATTCTCCCCACTTCCTCCCTCCCATATTAATACCCTTTTATATGTGAATGGTAGCATTGTTATAACTGATATACAAATAGTGAAACATAGCTACTAAACATTGTCAATGGTTTACACTATGGTTTATTTTAGACCGTACACTTTTATAAATTTTGATGATATTTACCATACCCTGTGTCCATCACTGTATGGTAATGAAGAACATTTCTACTGACTGCTAAATACCCCCTGTTTGATCTATTCTATTCCTCCCACCCCATCCCACTAGGGCCCACGATGACCCCCTGGCTTGACTCGTTGGATGAGAAGATTCATAGTGACATGCAACAAGAGGTCTTGACACACTGGTTTGTCCTCACCTATTTGGAGCCACCTTTGCTCTTGAGAGACTCCCGCCTGTCTATTTCTGAACAAATCGGTCCTCCCAAAGATGGGAGTCAAACTCCTTCCTGCTCATTATGTGGATCTCCACCCACTGATACAACACATTATGAGAGAATGAACACTCACACATTTCCTAGAAGCCTGCTCTAGGTGTGCCCTGTCCTTAATTTAAATGATTTATTTTTTCTTGACAAGAAAATTTTACTAGAAATAAGGTTATGAGTCATGAAACAAAGTAAGGATAATGAGATTCAAATCAGAATCTGATGGAAACAGAAATAATTGCCCAAATACAAATAAATCCAGATTTTGATAAGGAGAGTGCTACAAACTCAGGAAATGCAAATGTCTCAAAGTCAAAAAAGTTAAACTTTTTCTTTTATAAGGAGGGGTAAACAGACTTGAGAAGAACCTTTTAAGGCTAAGTTGGGCAAGGAAAGTGGCATGACTGTCAGAGTTTGACAAGAAATGTCCCTCACTGTGGTCAGCTTATTCTCAAGATAATTTGATATAGGGTAAGTTCTGCATATTAGGACTTGCTAAGGTTTAGGAGCAAGCAAACTTAAGAATTCCTAAAGGAGGACAGAAGCTTTATTAATGTTTGGTCTAGACAAAGCAGAGGGTAATAAATGGACAATTGTAAACATGTGATCCTTAGAAACAAGTAAGAATAATGACTTAGTAAATAGTCTAACATTAAGCAAAAATCTTTGAGTATAGTTTGAAAACTAAAGACAGAAAAAGAAAGATATCAACATTGAGCATGTTAGGAATCCTAATCTTAATGTAACGAAAGTTGCTTAGGAGACACCAAGAGAATGCCTTTGAGGGATATCAATATTTCTAGTATGCTCTCAACAAAAAAGAATAGAAAATTACATAAATGTTTGAGGAAAATATATAAAATATTTCTATGCCCATCTATTGACAACTGTAAAAGTTTTTTTCAAAATTTCAAAATATTAGTGAAAGATATTGTGGCAGTTTGAAAATCTTTTATGAATGCCCAAAAAAGAAAGATTATCTTTTTTAATTAATCCATTCCTGTAGGTGTGAGATCATTTTGACTGGACTATTCAGTGAGGCATGCCTTAGGTTGAGTCTCCGTCTTCTTGCTAGGTCTGATAAAAATGGACACACAGAGGAAAAGGGAGCTCTACCATTTTTGATCCTGCCATGTGAGAGAAGACTAAAGGATTTCTTAAACACAAAGCCCCCAAGAGCCTGGGCCCATGGAGCTGCTCAAGAGGACAAGAGCCTTGCTATATGCCTGATAGCTCACAGCTGAACTTGGGAAGAAAATGAAGCAGCAGAGACTGAGAGAGGAGGCCTGATAAGAGACAAGCCCTATGCCTGGTTGCCACAGCAGAGCTTCTGAAGGTGGCATATTTTGTTAGAAGATGGCAGAGATCAGCAGTCATCTTGCTTCAGCATGTGGCAACTTGCCAGGATCACCAGCCGCTGACTTTGGTGAGAAAATATCTCTGGTGGTACCTGGATTTGACATTTCACAGCATTAGAATTATAAGATTTTACCCTAAATAAAATTTCCATGTAAAAGCCAAACCATTTCTGGTACTTTGCATTGGCAGCCCTTTGACAAACTAAAACTGACATATATTAATATTTAGTTCAGAGTGACACATAAACTGTTCATAGCTTTGAAAACAAATATTACAAAGAAGTTCATTACCCCCAAAGTAATGTATCTATTGCTTCAATCCATTTAAAATTCTATAACAAATGTACCACATGCAAGGTGTTAATAATAAGGTGGTATATGGGAAAAATACACCTAATGTAAACTATGGACTACATTTAATAATATATAGAATATTTAATATTCTTTCATCCCTATAACAAAGGTACCACCCTAATGCAATGTGTCTTGGAGATCAGATCACTAAATATTTTACATGATTTTTCTGTAAATATTTAACTTTTCCAATTAAATAAATAAATAACAGAAAAAACCTTTAGGAAATACTTAGCTTTCTTGAAATACCTAGTGGCTTTCCTACTAGAAAAATATGAGTATATGAGTTAATAATGGACTGCACCCTGTTATGCCAAAAGTTGTTAAGTATACAGTAATGACCATATTGTGGTACTGATGCAAGTTGAAATATAAATAGAAAATAAAATTTCGTGAATAATTTAGTGGAAAATAATGCAAAATTCAGTAAAGACATTTAGCAAACATAATAACCATTTTGGAGTAAAAAGAAACTAAAAGTCTACTTTTAATTTAAACCTAGCTCACAGACAAAATGGTAGATAGCAAATATATGTAGTAATCATGTATAAGTGGGCTGAAATGTCAGTATTTTTAATCTATGAATATTCCTTACATATTAAAAAAAAAACACACACAAAGATCCCAATAGAAAACTAGCAAAGGAAATGAAAAGTACATGCACAAACTATGTGGTTAATAATATTTGAAAATATTGCCAAAAATAATCAAGGAACTGCAAAATAAAAGAAAATGAAATAACTTTTTTTCCTGATTCATTGGCTTGTAATTAATAAATAAAATATTATCTAGAATTTCATGGAGTACACAGTACAAAATTTTAAGGTACTTTTTTGTCTATTGCCTAATCTCTGTGTCCTTGAATTCAGATATTGTTATTCATTGTTGTATTCATCATTCCATGTTCCTGTTTTACCTTAGGCCCTCCTGAGATGAAGGCTTGTAACAACAAATGAAAGATTTTTTTGTTTTACTTGGTAAGGGGTTCTTTCCCAAACATGTGAACTTATGCCAAGCCTTCCAAAATAGAAACACTAACTAAAGAAATTTTGCAACTCAGGTGGTTCTATTGACAAGAATGCTTAATAATGATGTTAGGTATAAAATATAAGTAAACTTTTAGACTTGATAATAAGCAATGTGAGATGGCATTTACATGAATCATGTGCTACTTCAGTGTTCAGAGCATCCTTCTTGGTGAAAATGATTTTCCTTTTATCTATAGGGCCATAGAACTTTGGAGGTCCTAGGTTAAACCAAAATCTGCTCTGTTTTTATTTCTATTTCTAACAAGGTATTTGATTTATTGATTTTTTTATTATGTTAAATTCATGCATTCTGTAATTCCTTAAATAGCATATACCTTTTGTATGAAGACTTACTTGAACATAGTTGATTCTTTTTGATTAAACACCCATTCATTTAAAGAATCACATATATAGGCATCTATTTTGTACCAGGTTATGAGGGCAGAAGAACCACCCTAGATATGAGAAAGAAGAAAATCACATTTTTGGCTGAAGTAATTTTCTCCTTTAGTGCTGACAATGGATTAAGATATAGCCCTTGGGAATAAAGTGACAGTTAGGAGGATATGTCAAAGTCCAGAAAAGTGGTAGTGAGAATTGGATCAAAGGCGATGATAATAAAGAACTGAAATGTTTAAACTGTCCAATAGGAGAGGACAGACCAGTGTGTCAAGCCCTCAGTGTTGTGGCAAGTAACTATGAATCTGGTCCTGCAAAGAGTGAATCCTGGTGGTTGCCGTGTGTAACCGTTGGCCAATTTGATGTAATTATGAATTCCAAAAATATAATTGGATCATACTTGTAAACTGATCTGTTAATCTGGGCATGATTAGGTTATGATGAGGGTGTTGAGCTCCACCCCTTGGTGAGTGGGGAATTGAATATAAAAGGCAAGGCAAAGAACAGAGTTGTAGCAGTCTTTGAGAAGCAGCTTTGATGTTGGAAAGAAGGCCCTAGGAGAAGAGAAGTGAGCCATTCGCCTGATCACCTACAGCTGACCCTGTGGAGGAAACAGGAGCTAAGCCCGGAGAGAAATGCAGCCTTGGGAAGAGAGGAATCCAAGAAGCCTGAACCCTGGGCAAATGTCGGCAGCTGTCTTGCTCCAACACGTGACAATGGACTTTGGTGAGGGAAGAAACTTATGCTTTATGGCCTGGTAACTGTGGACTTCTACCCCAAATAAATACCCTTTATAAAGACCAACCCATTTTTGGTATTTCACATTAGCACCCCTTGGCTGACTAATATAGAATTTGGTACCAGGAGTGTGGTAGTGCTTTTGTAATTACCAAAATGTTGGAATGGTTTTATAAATGGGTAAGGAGTATTTTTTGGAGGAATTGTGAAATGCTTGATGAAAAAGGCCAATATCACTTTGAAGAGACTTGAAAGTTCGGGTCACCCCACCAGGCAAAGAACCACGGCCAGCTGAAGTGCTTGCTGAAGGTAAAGGGAACATCAAATGGGTAGTGGAATAAGGTAGTGATAAATATGAACTTCTACCAAGAGACCAGTTACAGAAACGAGGACTATAATAGTCATGAACTCTTCTTCCATGTTTCGTTATGAGTATTATTGTATGTGTACACAAAACGAATTTCTTTGTTTTCTTCCCCAACCTTTTCCCCTATCATGAAAAGTTGTATTAATTCCATGGCATAATATTTAAGGATGTCAAGTTTAAGAGTGAATATTACCCAAGGACTTGCACCCTGTTCTGTGGGGAATTAATGCGTTTCTGGTTGTACACAGAGGAGTTGAACATTGTTAGGCAGAAATATATATGTATGCTTGTCTGTTATTGTTTTTACTCAGAGTCTAAGTATGGTTTAGGGTAATGTGTATGGTTGCCGAGTTGACAAGGGGTGGACTGTAATGGTTAGGCTAATGTGTCAACTCGGCCAGGTAATTGTGTCCAGGTGTTTGTTCCAACAAGCACTGGGCTAATTGTAATACAAGAGCATTTATGGACTTCAATCACCAGTGAGTTTACTGTGTGGATGGCTGATTACATCTGCATCAATCAGGGAGATTACATCATCAATGGGTGGCGCTTTTATCCAATCAGTTGAATGACTTAAAAAGGGAAGTGATTTCAGCATTCAGAGAGAATTTCCCAGCTCGTCGTTGGACAGGCAACTTCTCCCAGAAACTCATCAACGACCCTTCATCGGACTTTCATCGGAGCCACTGGTTTGCAGACTGCCTGTGGAGCCTGGACTTGTGCATCCCCATGGTTGCGTTAGAGACTCTTTTAAAATCTCATATTATTGACAGATATCTCCTGTTGAATCTGTTTCCCGAGAGAACCCTGACTAATACACCATGGATTGTAATGGGAGGAGGAGGGAGGAATAGAATAGATGAAAAAGGTGGCATTTTGAGGGTGACAGAAGTATTCTACATGATCTTGCAATGATGGATACAGGCCATGTTGTTTCATCAGAACTTATAAAAGTGTATGGTCCAAAAATAAACCATAATGTAAACCACTGACCATGTTTGGTAGATATGTTTCAATATTTGTACATCAGTTGTAATAAATGTACCATCCACATAAAAAATATTATTAATAGGGGAAGGGAAAAAGGGGGAAGACATTGGATATATGAGTGTCTCCTATATTTTGTAAGTGACTTTGCTGTGACCTAAAACTTTTTTGAAGACAAAATGAAAAAAGTAAGACATTGGGAGAATAAATGAAAGAAAATGCCACTGTACATACAAGACAACATATCTTACAGTGATGAAAGGTAAAATGCCAAAAAAAAAAATTAAGTGTTTTTTCATTATTTTTTATTATCCTAAATTTTTTATTTTTTTGTATTTTATTTCCAATTTTTAAAACTATTATTATTTCATTTTCTTTTTACTAGTATTTGGTTATTTTATTGGTTTTAATTTTTGAAGAGGTTTTATATCACAGAAGGGTTACAACTGTGGCAGGGGACCATTTGTGTGGGGTGTCAGTAAAGAGGGTTATGTGAGAGGAGGTTCACCTGGACATACATATAGGGGATATAAATGTGCTCAAATGTTCTTGGGGCATTGTCACAGTGGGTGGAGAGTCACAAAATAATTAAAAGAATATTGAATTCCTATCGTGGGGAGCCCTGCCACATTCTCTAATGGAACAGCAAGAATCCCCCAAGTACAGAGGCAATGGCTAGTGAAGGAGGATGGTCCATTGATGGGCCCTTGATATTGATGACTGTGCTTATGAACCTTTATGCTTGAAATTGAAACTTAGCCTAGTATTATAGGGTGCCTAAGCATTACCTTCTGAGTGCCTCCTGGTTGTTCAAATGTGGCCTGTCTCTAAGCCCAACTCAGCATATAAATGCAATAACTTCCCCCAAGCATGGACATGACTCCCAGGGATAAGCCTCCCTGGCACCAAGGGATTACTGCCAAGCATCAACTAGCAACATGTAGTAGTTTGGCATTGTTTATGAATTCCAAAAATAGTTATTGGATTATATTTGTAAACTTGTCTGTCAGAGGTATCACTTTTAATTAATTGAATTATGATTAGGACTTTGATTTGTCCACATCATTAGGGCATTGAATCCCCACCCCTTGGTGGGCGGGGTTTCACAGAGAAAAGACGTGGCAAAGGACAGAGTTGGGAATTTTAATGCTGGAGACTGGGAAGTAAGTACACAGAAGAGCATAGAGAAGCCTCCTTAGACACAACAGAAGCCCTGGGAAAAGAGACAGAGCCATTCACCTGATAGCTGGCCTTGTGGAGAGAGCATAACAGCTGAGCCTGGGAAGAGAGGAACCCAAGAAGCCTGAACTCTTGGCAGATGTCGGCAGCCATCTTGCCCCAACACGTGGCAAAAGACTTTGGTGAGGGAAATGACTTATGCTTTATGACCTGGTAACTGTAAGCTAATTCCCCTAATAAATACCCTATATAAGAGCTAACAGATTTCTTGTATTTTGCAGAAACACAATGAACAATGCAACTGGAAAAAACCTTGACCAAAGGGGGGAAAGGTAAAGACAAATTAGTTTATATGCCAAAGAGACTTCAAAGTGAGTCAGGAGGTCATTCAGAGGTGACTCTCATGCATGTCCCAGCAGGATCTCATTGACTGCCAAATTAGATACTACCCCAAATAGCAGGGCTCCTAAGGGCTCTGGAGACACCCAGGCATTATGGTTGGGGTAGATACCTCATGGGTTTGGTGCCTTGGCATTGGGCCCTACTTTGGGGTTTGTGCTCCCCAGTATGACAGAATTGGACTCAGTTGCGGTTTCCTTACACATGGATCTTCAGTCCCTTCTATTTGAACTTACAGTTTGTGCTAGAATTGGTAGGTGTATGTCCAACAGACTTGAATCTTTGCACTTTCCATATGTCAGCTGGGCCCAAGCCTCAACAGAGTTAGAGTACCTACTCTCCAGTTCATTGTACTCACCAAGGACAACTAACAAGGAGGTGATGATGGACAACCATCATACCAAAGAACTGAGAAAGCCTACAACTGCAAGCAAAAAAGTCCCATCCATCGGCCATATGGAACTGAAGCCCCCTCTTAAATAGAGGTGGAGTGGGCACCACCATCCCATAATCTTCAGGATTGGGGAATGAATTATGGACTAGAGTGTACTTACTGATATTCTACTGTAGACTCATTGTGATTCTAGCAATGGAAGCACTTCTATCATTGATGTGGAGGCAGTGGCCACTGGAGGTTCTGAGGTCAGGGAAAGGGACAACAGGCATAATACGGGGGCATTTTCAGAACTAGGGAATTGTCCTGAATGATATTGCAATGACAGATACAGGCCATTATACATCTTGCCATAAGCTACAGAATTGTGTGGGAAAGCATGTAAACTACAATGTAAACTATAATCCATGCTTAGTGGCAATCCTCCAAAATGTGTTCATCAATTGCAATGAATGTACCACATTAATGAAGAATGTAGTTAATGAGGGTAGATGTGGGTGGTGTGGGGAGCAGGGCATATGGGAACCCCCTATATTTTTATTTAACACTTAGGTAATCTAAATATTTTTTTAAAAATTAAAAAAAATAAAATAAAGTGAAGGGGGTTGAGATATTTATTTAGAAATTACTATAGTTTTAAACTTAGAGTGGTATTATATTAGAAAAAAAAATTCATTCAATATACAAAGAATATGAACAGTCAGGAAGTAAATCAATACAGAAGCCTTTCAATAGATTACTATAGTAGACATTTTATCTCCTTTTTGCCCTTCATTTAATCTAACAGTAAAAGTACTTTTTGATTGAAAAGTACCTTTTGATTGAAAGTTGGTATATTTGGGATAGGCTTAATGCAACTGAATACTAAGCATGTATAATAATTTCACTTTCATGATACTGCTGCATATTCAAGCACCCCAGAAAAATAGTTAATAAAAAGTTACCAAGCAGGAGCCATAATTTAAAGAATGAATACAGCTCATTTAAAATTGACAGAATGAATGAATGTATGTAAACAATGCTAATTCAGCTGCTTGAAAACATCAAGTCCCATTGTCTCTGACTACCAATGACGTTAATCAATTTGATTTGGAAAACCTTACATGCATCAATCCACATCTAATATTAAGTATCATATTCCCTAAAAATTAATATTTGAATAAATCACAGCATCATAGGATACCTTGTTCCTGAAATCCTCAAGTACCCATGGATTTGGGATACTTAATATGTATTCAAGGAAGGATCTAAAGCAATGAATTGGAATTAGCTAGTTGTTTTGATTAATACATAGGGAAAAGTGACTGTTTTTTTTATTTTTCTCCTTTAAATTTTAAGTAAGAAGAGGGGCAAGATGGTGGCATAGTAGGGCCCTCGAAGAGTCAGTTTGTCTGATAGCACAGTTATTAATCAGCCAGTGCTATCTAAATTGCCTGTTTGGTGGGCTCAGCAGATTAGAAGAGCATCATGCCATATCCATGGAAGAACTGAAGGTGGACAGGGTCCATCTGCGTGAAGATTCATGAGTAAAGCACTCCACACAATGGAAGCTGGTGTCCATCCTCCACTAGTGTTACAAGATGCCTCAGAAGCTATGCCCTGGTTGGAGTGGGAAGCTCCATTTACAAAAAATGTGGGAAGAAAAATAGTTGGGCACCAACTTCAGCTAATGATTAGTAAATTTGGCTGGTTAAAGTCCAATCCTAAGAACAGCTAAAGTGTGAAGCTGTCCAAGCAGGAAAGAGCGAGGTAACTTCTATTTTTAACTCTGCCCCCAGCAGGAAGCAGGGCTGATTGAGAACAACAGTGAAAGTAGGGACCAGCTACTTTCCACTCAAGTGGAATTGCTGCCTGTATTAGTAAGCCAAAAGGGGTGGTGATGCAAAATACCAGAAATTGGTTGGTTTTCATAAAGGGTGTTTATTTGGGGAAGAAGCTTACAATTACTGGGCCATAAAGCATAAGTTTCTTCCCTCACCAAGTCTGTTGCTACATGTTGGAGCCAGGCAGCTGCAGACATTTGCCAGGGGTTCCTCTCTTCCCGGGGCTCCTTTTCTCTCCAGGCTTAGCTCCTCTGTTTCCTCCACAAGGGCAGCTGTAGACTATGAGGTTTTCTAGGCTTTGCCTTCTCCACAAGGCCAGCTGTGAACTGTCAGGTGAACGGCTTGTCTCTTTTCCCAGGGCCTTCTCTCCTTCCTCACGACCAAGCTCTTCTGTGCTTACTTACCCGGGCTCCAGCATTAAAACTCAGCATCAGAACTCCAACATCAAAACTCCAACTCTGCCCTTTGCCATGTCTTTTATCTTTGAGACCCCACCCACCAAAGGGCGGGGCTCAATGCCCTACTGATGTGGCCCAATCAATGCCCTAATCATAACTTAATCATGCCCAGATGAACAGACCAGTTTACATATCCAATATCTATTCTTGGAAACTGCCAAACTGCTACACTGCCCAAGCCCAGGCTCTATCCCCACATTTAGCAGGGAAGAAGCTGAGGGGACCTACACCAACCTCACTGAGTAGCTGTTGTCACTTTTGGCCCACAGAGATTAGACTCTTGGGCACCCAAGTGGCTACATCCCCACCCTAATAGGACAGGAGTGGGGCAGTGTTTCCTCAGCATCTCCAGGCAACTGCATGCACTTTAGGTTCACATGGACTAGATTGGTGGGACTCCAGTGGCACCATCCCTGCCCCTGACAGGGCAAAAGGAATAGTGTTCCCTCAGCCTCTTCGGGTAACTGCAGCTACTTTTGGTACACATAGACTAGACTGTTGGATACATCTGTGTGTCTCTATCCCTGCTCCCAACAGGAAGGAGGGGTGATAGTGCTCCCTCATCCTCTCTGGGCAACTGCAACTTCTTTCACCCTGCATAAACTAGACTGTTGGACACATTTGTGGATCCATCTCTAATCCTTATCAGGGCAGAAAGAAGGACAGTGCTCCCTTACTCTCTCCAGGCAACTGCAGCTGCTTTTGAACTGCATGGACTAGATTTTTGGACACACTCGTGACTCCATCCCCTCTCCTGGCAATGAGGAGGAGGGGCAGTGCTCCTTAAGCCTCTCTTGGCAATTGCAGTCACTTTCAGTCACACAGACAGAATTTCTGTTCTCACTTGTGGCTCAATCCCCATTCCAGCCAAGGGAGGAAGAGGCATGGAGTTTCATTAGTCCTCTGGGCAACTAAACACAATTTTGGTCTGCACCACTTGGATAACTGCACATAGTGGCAGCTCTAACTGGCAGGGGAGAAAGGTGGGAGAAGCTTCACTGGTTCCCGGGGTAATGCAGTCAGCTTCAGTCTCCATGGCTTACAGTATCAAACACATCCTTGGCTCCACTCTGCAATTAGCAAGGGAGAAAGGACAAGAAACAGATGAAAAAAAGCTGAAAAAAATCAGATTGGCTAAACACAAGTCACTAAAGAGTCCCAAATTGAGTAGAACCAAGTAGTAAAGAGAGGCTGTAGTACAAACTCAAACAAATAGAAAGCCCTAGACTAAAGAGAGAAACTGAGCCCAAAATAAATACTTTGAGTAAATCAGATGCCAAGACACCAACAAAAAATTACAATCCATACCAAGAAACAGGAGGATATGGCCCAGGCAAAGGAACAAACTAAGCCTCCAGATGACATAAAAGAGGTGAGAGAACTAATCATAGATGTTCAAACAAATCTCCTTAATAAATTCAATGAGATGGCTAAAGAGATTAAGGATATTAAGAAGACACTGGGTGAGCACGAAGAAGAATTTAAAAGCTCAAATGGAAAAATAACCGATCTTATGGTAATGAAAGGCACAATAAATGAAATTAAAAAAAAAACTACTGTAGGCATATAAAAGCAGATTTAAAGAGGCAGAAGAAAGGATCAATGAGCTTGAAGACATGGCCTCTGAAAGCAAACAGACAAAAGAACAGAAAAAGAAAAGAATGGAAAAAAATTGAACAGAGTTTTGGAAAACTGAATTTGGCAAGAGACATGTAAACATATATGTCATGGGTGTCCCAGAAGAAGAAGAGAAGGGAAAAGGGGCAGAAGGAATATTTGAAGAAATAATGGTAGAAAATTTCCCAGCCCTATTTAAGTACATAGATATCTGTGTCCAAGAAGCACAATGTATCCCCATCCAAATAAATCTGAATAGACCAATTCTGAGACAATACTAATGAGAATGTAAAATGCCAAAGAAAAAAGAGAGAATTCTGAAAGCAGAAGCAAAATGAAATGCATAACTTATAAGGGATACCCAATAAGATTGAGGGCCAATTTCTCATCAGAAACCATGAAGGCAAGAAGACAGTGGTAGAAGACATTTAAGATACTGCAAAAGAATAACTTCCAGCCAAGAATCTTACATCCAGCAAGATTGTCTTTCAAAGAAGATGGTGAGTTTAGAGTATCCACAGATAAACAGAAACTGAGAGTTTGTAACCAAGAGACCAGTTTTGCAGGAAATGCTAAAGGGAGTGCTACAGCTTCAAAAGAAAAGACAGAAGAAGCTTGGAAAAGATTCTTGAAATAAATATTATATCAATAAAAGTAATTAAAAGTGTAAAAGAGTTGTGAAAATAAGATATGACAGATAAAACCCAAAGGTCAAAATGGATGAAGTAAGAACTGTTTTTATAGTGATAACACTGAATATTAGTAGATTAAACTCCCCAACCAAAGGTACAGACTCAGAAGAAAGAAGAAAACATGAGCCATCTATATACTGTCTACAAAAGACTCACCTTAGACCTAAGGATACAAATACATTGAAAGAGAAAGAGTGGGGGGAAAATTCCAAAGTCATTAACCAAAAACAAAAACAAGAAAATCTGGAGTAGCTATACTCAAATCAGATGAAACAGAATTTAAAAGCAAAGCTGTTAGAGACAAGAAAGGAATTAAACATTAATAAAAGGGGTAATTAACCAGGAAGAAATAACAATCATATATGTATATGCACCTAACCAGAATGCCTGAAATTACATCAGGCAAACACTAGCAAACTGAATGGAGAAATAGATGTCTTTACAATAATAGTGGTGAACTTCAATTATACCACTTTCACCATTGGACAGGACATTTGGACAGAGGTTCAATACAGAGGCAAAGAGCTTGAATAGCATGATAAATGAACTAAAACAAATAGACATATACAAAACATTGCATCCCAAAAGCAGCAGGATATATATACTTCTCAAATGCTCATGGATCTTGCTTCAAGATATACCATATGTTGAGTCACAAAACAGCTCTCAATAAATTTTTAAAGATCAAAATGATACAAAGTCCATTTTCTGATCATAATGGAATAAAGCTAGAAGTTAAAAACAGTCAGAAAAATGGAAAATACACAAATACATGGGATTTAAATACCACTATCTGCTTGACTCAGTAAGTCAAAGAAGCAATTGAAGAGAAATAGGTAAATATCTTGAGACAAATGAAACAAAAACACAACATATCAGAGGATATGGGATACAGTAAAGGCAGTGTTGAGAGGGAAATTTATAACCTTCAATGCTTATATGAAAAAAGAAGAAAAAGCTAAAAGCAATGATCTACTACTCAGCTGGTGGAACTAGAAAAAAAACAGCAAACAATTCCCAAAGCCAGCAGAAGGTATGAAAGATCAGAGCAGAAATAATTAAAATTGAGAAAAACAACAAAATTAACAAAAGTTGGTTCTTCAAGAAGATCAACAAAATTGACAAACCCTTAGCTAAACTGACAAAGAAAAAAAAAGAGAGAGAAAATGCAATTAAATAAAATCAGAAATGAAAATGGAGATATTACTACTGACCCAGCAGAAATATAAGAGATCACCTACTCTTCAGTTCATTGGACTCACGCAGGACATCTAACGAGGAGATGATGATGGACAACATCCATCACAAGGAACAGAGAGTGTCTGCAACTGCAAGCAAGATAGTTCCATCCCTCTGTCCCATGGGATCTAAGCCCCTTCTCAATTAGAAACAGAGTGGGCATAACCATTCCAAAATTTTGAGGATTTTGAGCAATGGCTAAAATAGACTTATTATTATTCTATTATAGACTTATTATTATTCTAGCAATGGAAGAACTTTTATCATTGATATAAAGGCAGTGGCCACCAGAGGTTCTGAGGGAAGGGAGAGGGAAGAATAAGTGTAACATAGGGGTATTTTGGGGACATTGGAATTGTCCTGCATTACATTGCAATGACAGTTTCAGGCCATTATATATTTTGTCATAACCAACAAAATTGTGCAGAACAGAATGTAAACTATAATGTCAACTATAGTGACATTATAACTGACATTATATAATGTCAGTTAGCAGCAATGCTTCAATATGTGTTCACCAATTATAATAAATGTACCACACTAATGAAGGATGTTGTTAATGTGGGAAAGTGTGGGACCGGAAGAGAGTGGGGCATATGGGAATCCCCTTTATTTTTTATGTAACATTTATGTAATCTAAAGCTTCTTTAAAAATAAAAAAAATTTAAAAAGAGATCATAAGAGTATACTACAAACAACTGTACACCAAAAAACTAAACTAAACAATGTAGATGGAATTGACAAATTCCTAGACACATATGAACAACCTACACTAATCTTAGAAGAAATAGAAGACATCAACAAACAAATAACAAGGACAGAGATTGAAAGAATCATCAAGCAATTCCCCAAAATGAAAAGCCCTGGACCAGATGTTTCTAGAGGGCAATTCTATCAAGAATTCAAAGATTTATTATTAATAAACTTTTCCAAAACTGGAGCATGAAAGAATACTACCAAACTCATTCTATGAAGCCAATATGTTATTAATACCAAAGTCAGATAATGATCTTACGAAAACAGAAAATTATAGATCCATTTCCGTATTGAAGATAGATGCATAAAATACTTGCTAGCCAAATCCAACAGTCCATTAAAATAATTATTCAGCATTATCAAATAGGTTTTATACTAAGCATGCAAGGATTGTACAAAATCAACCAGCCTAATACATCATATTAATAAATCAAAGAAGAAAAATCACATGATCATCTTGATCAATGCAGAAAAGGCATTTGACAAAATACAGCATTCTTCCTGGATAAATGTACTCCAAAAGACAAGAATTGAAGATTACATTCTGACCATGATAAAGACCATGTATTAAAAACCCACAACTGATATTGTACTCATTTGTAAAAGACTGAAAGCATTTCCTTTGAGATTGGGAATGACACAAAACTGCCCTCCCAAAATGAATAATTATCCAAGAACTCACAAAAAACAACATAATCCTACTTCCACTTTTATTCAGTATTGTGCTAGAGGCTCTACCTTGAGCAATCAAGCAAGAAAAAGAAGTAAAATGTGCCTGGAAAGGAAGAAGTAAACCTATGTCTCTTTTCAGATGATATGATTCTATATCTAGAAAGTCCTGAAAAATCTACAACACAGCTACAAGGAGAGTAGCATACAATATTAATGTGTAAAAATCAGTAGTATTTCTATACGCTAGTAATGAGCCATCTGAAGGGGAAGCCAGGGGAAAAAATCCATTTACAATAGCAATGAAAAGGATCAAATATTTGGGAATACACTTAACCAGGGACATAAAGCACTTATATTGAGAAAACTACAATGCAATTTCTAAAAGAAATAAAGAATGACCTAAATAAATGGAAATACATTCCGTGCTCATGAATTTGAAGATTCAATATTGTTAAGATGTCAATTCTAACCAAATTGATATACAGATTCAATGCAATCATGAAAAAATTCCAACAGCCTTTTTTAAAGAAAAGGAAAACCCAATTATCAAATTTATTTGGCAGAGTAAGGGGTCCAAAGAGCTAGAAACAGCTTTAAAAGATAGAACAATGTTGGAGGACTCTCATTTCTGGACTTTAAATCATATTACAATATACAGTGGTAAAAACAGAATGGCACTGGCATAAAGATAGACATAAAGACCAATGGAACTGGATTGATGGCACAGAAACAGAGCCTCATCTAAGGTCAAGTAGTTTTTGACAAGGTGTCAAGCCCACCCAGCTGGGACAGAACAGAAATAATGCTGGGAGAACTGAATATCAATATCCAAAGGAAACAAGACCACTATCTTATATTTTATGTTAAAGTTAACACAAAATAGATCAAAGATCTAAATATAAAAGCTAGAACCATAAATCTCCTAGAAAAAAATTTAGGGAAACATCTTCAAGACCTGGTGGTAGGTAGTGGTTTCTTGAACCTTATACTGAAAGCAAGAGTAATGAAAGAAAAAATGGATATATGTGACCTCCTCAAACTTAAACACTTTTGTGCTTCAATGGACTTTGTCAAGAAAGTGAAAAGGCAGCCCACTCAATGAAAGAAAATTTTGGAAACCATGTATTGGAAAAGGATTTAATTTCCATATGAAATAAAGAGATCATACAACTCAGCAATAAGTTTAATTTAATGCAATCCAATTAAAAATGGGCAAAGACATAAATAGACATTTCTCCAAAAAGAAATACAAATGGCCAAAAAGCATATGAAAAAAGATTCAATATCACTAGCGATTAAGGAAATACAAATCAAAATAAAATGATATAGCATCTCACACCTCACAGAATAGCCATTATTAAAAACAAAAACAGAAAACAACTGCTGGAAAGGATGTGGAGAAATTGGAACACTCTTTCACTATTGATGGAAATGTAGAATAGTGCAGTCTCTGTGGATGACAGTTTAGTGGTTCCTTAGGAAACTAAATATAGAACTGCTGTATGAACTGGAAATCCCTCTACTAGGAATATATCCAGAAGAAGTGCAAACTGTGATGCGAGCAGACATTTGAACACTAATATTCATAGCAGAATTTTTCACAATTGCTAAAAGATGGAAACAACGAAAGTGTCTACCAACCGATGAATGGGTAAACAAAACTTGTAGATACATACAATGGAATGCTATGCTGCTGTAACCAGAAATGAAATTGGGATGCATATGATATCATAAATGAAACCTGAGGACATTATGCTGAGTGATATAAGCCAAACACTAAAGGACAAATATTCTATGGTCTTACTGATATGAACTATATATGAAGAATAAACACGTGGAGTTAAAACCTAGAGTATAGGTTACTTGGAGATATGTTGAGGGCTGAGGCGAGGTACTGATGCTTAATGTATGTGGAAATCTTAATTAGTTTGACTGTAAAAATGTGGAAATGGACAGACTTGATGGTAACACATTATAGTTAGTAGAACTAACACGATTGGTTTATAAATGGAACTGTGACTGAAAGCAATACTTTGGGGATGTAAATGTTGATTGAAAGAAAGGTAGAGAATAATCTAGAGATTGAATAATATAGTGAGACTGGAGGTGGATGAGGATTGTGCTTAATAGTACAAATACAAGAATATAGTTCTATGAGCTAGATCAAATATACTTCTCTATTACAAGGTGGTAAGAATATGGTGATGCATGGGAAAATACAATTAATATAGTTTATGTGCTAGAATAAACAGTAATATTGTAATACTCTTACATCAATGTCAAAGAAAATATTATGTCAATGCTATAGGAAAATAATAGGGGGTATGGAATTTTTTTCTTTTGAACTAAAGAAAACATTCAAAATTTTGCTGAGGCAATTATTGTGCAACTGATGAATTTGAGAGCAATTGATTACACATTTTGGATAGATTCTATAAGGCATGGGACTGTATAACACAGTGAACCATGTGGTGGAACATGGACTGTGGTTAACAGTACAAATACGAGAGAGTTCTCTCATGAACTATAACAAATGTGCAATTCTAATATATGGTGTTATTAATAGGGGCTGCATGGAAAAATATACCAAATGTTTGCTATGGATCATAGTTAGTGGTAATAATCTGATGATGTTCTTTCATAATCTTTAACAAATGTTCCAAAATAATGCAAGGTGTTGGTGGAGAGGTGATGTATGAGAATTCTGCACAGTATGCAAGATTGTCTTGTAAGCTCACAGCTTCTCTAATAAATATGTATTAAAATTTTTAAGTGTATCTTAGCATTATGTCAATAGATTTTTTAAAAATTAAGCATTTTATGTTATGCTAATGTATGAAAAAACTACAAATTAGAAAAAATATGCAGATGTTGTGGGGTTTTGGGAATGTACAAAGATCTGGAATTCAACAATAATATTACCATTTATGGATCACAATGCTGGGAACTTTGTAGTCATTATCTCGCTTGAATATAAAAAAAAACTGCAATTAATATTTTATCCTAAAGGAAATGAAATCAAATCCTTTGGGTTCTCATGTCCAAATATAATGTGAATCTGTCCACTTTCAATTGGTTAGTGCAATTCTCACCTATTTGATTTCCTGTATCTTCCGTTTCTCCTACATAGCAACCAAAATCATTTTGTAGGTTCTAATATGCATCTTCAGATATTTAAAGCACTTATCATTCTAAGGTCAACTAAATCACAACCGTTGTTCACTTTACATAAAACATGTAACTGATAATCATGGTAACAAAAGACATTCCCTGAAAAAAAAAATTTCCCCAGAGATTCAATGAATAAAAGGACAAATCCCACTTGCTTAGAACTCTAGAGGAAGGCAGAGATTTGAGAAGAACTCCACAAATGCCTAATCAAAGAAACAGAAAAATATAGCTAGGAAATTTCCACCCTGTACCTGCCCATCCACTCCATGTCCCTCACTCAGTCCTGCACAGTTTGGGAAGTACTTAGAGACAATGGCCGGGATCCCTTCCATTTCCCACCATCTCCCACCAGGGACACAGACTATAAAGCCCATAGCAGTGAGTTAGAATCCCATGCATACCCAGGTACAGAGACCAAAGTTCACAAAGATCCAGGGCAGAAAACAAGCTGCTGAGGAGCGCTGTATATAAAAGGCTCCCCCGGAGGGAGGGAGGGAGGAAAGGGGAGAGAGAGAGAGAGAGAAGTGGAAAAACTATAGTTGGACAGTGCTGCACTAACTTAATCCATTTTCTGTTGATTGGATGACTTAAACTCAAAAAGAACTCTTCTGGAGTGACTTGCCTTTCTGGAATGACCCCATGTGGATCCTCAGGGTGGGATACTCTAACACAGAATAAAATGAAAAAAGAGGGAGATTTAAACTTTACTGCTGTAAGACAGAAGGTTACCATAACTGAAAAAAGAAAGGAAAATGGGGCACTGAGTGAGAGAGGGAATTAAAACAAATCATAGGACCTGGGGGAAAAATTCTGCACAAAAACACAAACAGAACAGATCAAGATTCCCAGAGAAGTAACAGAGGAAAGGAGATTTTCTGTAAGTGAAACAATTCCACAAAAAGTCCAATCTTAAAAAATTGTACCACATATACATGGCAAGAATCTAGTGAAGAGCTGAGAATATGATCAGCTAAACATGGGCTATTCTAAAAGTCTAGAATAAGTTGGACCAAGCATCAAAGAAGAGCCTTAACACAAAGCCAAGCAACAATAAAACCCTATGGAAAAGAGAGAAACTGACCTTCAGAGATCAACATAATCAGATGCCTAAGCATCAGCAAAAAATCACAAACCATACTAAGAAACAGGAAGATATGGCTCAGTTAAGGGAACACATTAAAACTTCTGAGGAGACATAGAATTTGAAACAACTAATCAAATCAATTCAAGGAGATAAAGGAAAATATTCATTGAGATAAATGATATTAAGAATATGTGAGCATAAACAATAATTTCAAATTATGAAAAGAAACACAACAGAAATTATGTGGATGAAAGTCACAATGGTAGAAATCAAAAATACACTAGAGGCATACAACAGCAGATTTGAACAGGCAGAAGAGAAATCATACACTCAGAAGAGATAGAGAAAAGAATAGAAAAAATTGAGCAGTGTAACAGAGATTTGAGTGAAGCATGAAGCACACACACATTTGTCATGGGTGTCCCAGAAGGAGAAGAGAAGGGAAAAGGAGTGGAAAAAAATATGAGGAAATAATGGCTGAAAACTTACCAACTCTTATGAAAGACATGAATATACTTGTGCAACATACTCCAAACAAAATAAATCCTTATGGACCTACTCTGAAATGCATACTAATCACAATGTTAAAAGCCAAAGATAAAGAGAGAGTTCTGAAAGCAGCAAGAGAAAAGCTATTCATCAAATGCAAGGTATCCTCATTAAGACTAAGTACCAATTTCTCATCAGAAACCATGGACACAAGAAGGCAGTGGTATGACATATTTGAGATATTGAAGGAGAAAAATTGCCAGGCCCAATTTCATTATCCAGGAAAACTGTCCTTCAAATATGAGAGTTTAAAATATTCAAAGATAAACAGAGTCTGAAAGAATCCATCTACAAGAGACTTGACCTTCAAGAATTACTAAAGGGAGTTATGCGGGTTGAAAGGAAAAGACAAGAGAGTGGCTTAAAGTAATGTGAAGAAATGAAGATTATCAGTAACGGTAACTAAAAGAGTAAATGCAAATCCCAATAGTATTTAATGCTCAATATCCAACTTTACTCTTTAATTCATGTAACAGTCAAAATATAATTGAACAAGAAGAAGGAATATTTCCTGATAATAGGCATGTAAAATATAAAGTGGTACAATAGGACAAAATCAAATAAAGAGGGGAAACAAAGGGATAAGGGAACAGAGAATGTGTAGCCTATTGAAGCTAAGTTGGCATCATTTCAAGTTGGTAGATTATAGATGTAAGTTATGTAGTATAAACCCCAGGGAAACCACAGAGAGTAATTTAAACTACACAGAAGCAGAAACGAGGAAAGGATCAGTCAGGTACATCACAAAAGATCAACTATACAGAAAAGGAAGTTGTAATAATGGAAACAAGTGACAAAAAATATGTAACATATAAAAACCAAAGGACAAAATGCCTGAAGTAAACATTGTTTTTACAGTAATAACACTGAATATTAATGGATTAAACTCCAAAATTAAAAGGCAGAGAGTGACAAAATAGATAAAAATGCATGAACCAACTATGTGCTGTTCACAAGAGACGCACCTTAAACCCAAAGACAAAAAAGGTTGAAAGTGAAAGGATGAAAAAAGATGTTCCATCTAAACAGTAACCTAAAAAGAGCTTGACAAAATAGATTGAGTCCAAAACTGTTACAAGGGGCAAAGAAGGCTCTACATATTATTAAAATCCACTAAGAAGAAATAACAATCCTAAATATTTATGCACCTAACCACAAAGCCCCACATACATGAAGCAAACACTGACACAACTGATGGGATAAACAGACATCCCTACAGTAATAGTTGGAGACTTAAATACACCACTCATCTCAATAGAGAGAATATCTAGCCAGAAGATCAATAAGGAAACTAGACCTAACTAATATCTATAGAACCATTGCACCCCCAAACAGCAGGATATACATTCTTCTCAAGTGTAAATGGATCATTCTCCATGATAGACGACATGATGTGGCACAAAATAAGTCTCAGTAAATTTTAAAAGATTGATATTATGCAAAGCATCTTCTCAGACCATAATGAAATGAAGCTGGAAATCAATAACAGGTGGAGAACTGGAAAATCCACAAATACATGGAAGTTAAATATGACACTCTTAAACAGTGAATGAAAGACAAATTTGCAAGGAAACTCAGTAATATCTTGAGACAAATGAAAATGAAAACCCAACATATTAAAACTAATGGGATGCAGTGAAGGGAATGCAGATAAGGAAATTTATAGCCCTAAATGTTTATATTAAAAAAGAAGAAAAGCCAAAATCAAAGACTTAACTGCACACCTGGAGGAAATGAAAAAAAGAGCAAATCCCAAAGCAAGAAGAAGGAAAGAAATAACAAAGATTAGAAAAGAAAGAAATGAAGTTGAGAATTAAAAATTGGAGAGAATTAGCAAAATCAAATTTGGGTCTTTGAAAAAATCAACAAAATTGAAAAACACTTAGACTGACAAAGAAAAAAAGACAGAAGACACAAATAGAATCAGATACAAGAGGGAAACATTACTACTGACCCCACACAAATAAAAAGGATAATTTGAAGATTCTATGAAAAACTGTATGCCAATAACCTAGATAAAATGGACAATTTCCTAGGAATACACAAAAAATCTACCCAGATTCTAGAAGAAATAGAAAACTTCAACAGACCAACTACAAGGAAAGTGATTGAATCAGTCATCAAAAACCTCCCAACAAAGAAAAGGCCAGGACCAAAGGGCTTCACAGGTGAATTCTACCAATCATTCCAAGAAAGATTAATACCAATCCTGCTGACACTTTTCCAACAAATCAAACAGGAGTAAACAATGCCTAACTCATTCTATGAGGCCAACGTTACCTTAATACGGAAGCCAGATAAAGATACTACATGAAATGAAAATTGCAGGCTAATTTCACTTATAAATATAGATGCAAAAATCCTCAGCAAAACAGTTACAAATCAAATCCAGCAATACATTAAAAGAGTTATACATGATGATCAAGTGTGTTTTATCCCAGGTGTGCAAGGGTGGTTCAATATACGAAAATCAGTTAGTGTAATATACCATTGTAAAAAGAAAATGAAGGGAAAAAAACGATTGTCTCCATTTTTGCAGAAAAAGCGTTTGACAAAATCCAGCCTCCCTTCTTGATTAAAACACATACAAAAACATGAATAGAAGGAAATATCTTCAACATGATAAAAGATATATATGAAAAACCCACAGCTAACATCATACTCAATGATGAAAGACTGAAAGTTTTCTCTCTAAGATGAGGAAGAAGACTAGGATGACGAATGTCACCAGTATTATTCAGCATTTTACTGGAAGTTCTAGCTAGAGACATTAATCAAGAAAAAGAAATAAAATTCATCCAAATTGGGAAGGAAGAAGTAAAAATTTCACTGTGTACAGATGACATGATCCTATATACTGAAAGTCCTGAAAAATCTACAACCAAGCTACTAGAACTAATAAACAAATTCAGCAAAGTGGCAGGGTACAAGATCAATAGGCAAAACTGAGTAGTGGGTCTATATACGAGTAATGAAGAATCTTAGGAGGAAATAAAGAATTTCCTTTTACAATTGAACTATGAATTGTATGAAGATCTTTTTTTCTGTTTAATTAGTATCACTTATAATTTGCCCACGGCATCCAAACATATATATTTTAATTAATTATGGAAACAAAGGGAAATCTGTATTACGTATTAAAACTTTATTTTTTTGGTTAATGTTGGCTTGTATTTGAAAATTCAGTTTAGAAGTTTGGATTTTCTTTTCAAGTGATTGTAAGCTATCAAAGATTTTTGAATAGGTCAATGGAATGATGATAATATCAATTGGATATGTCTGAAAACTATAGTAATTATAAATATCTGGAGAGTGGAATTAATAGGTAAACATGTCATAGCCTCCACCAAGATTCCAAGAACTATAA
>JAQZBX010025750.1:0-29337 GCA_029593785.1 Cabassous unicinctus | reverse complement strand
CTAGGAAAGTTTTAAAAATTGTATGTTTTATTTTTACCAGCCTAAAATTAATATATGAACTATAAGACAATCTGGATGATAATGAAGAAATTGAGAGGCATTATTTGTATTTGTATTTATGGTATACCTTTGCTAAGTGAAAGTAAGAATTGCTTCATACTTCAGAGCAAAAATTAAGGTTTCATAGTAGAGAAACCATAAAGAAAATTGGTGGGAAAATTGAGTTACATTCCATAAGCATGCCAAAATTATAGTAAACTGGTATAGTAGTGGATACACTTATTTTTACCATATATTTTTGCAGCTCCTCATTAGCAATAAATGTAGTAAATGTCCAGAAAATAGTTTTTACTAAGCAGCTTTAAATTTTTCCTATCATTGTATTGGGATACACTATTAAATTGATTTTTCACCGGAAGCATTGATCATAAGTTAAAAATGACTTCACTGTTAAAGAAAGATAAAAATTAAAATGGCTTTGACTCAAATGATGTTTTATCGTGATCAAAATTAAAAGAACTGAACTGAAACAAAGATGTAAAATATAAAACAGAAGTATGTATCTTTCACTATTATCCCTAATATTTGCAATTTTGATTCCCCAAATATAATTTATATTCAATAAATGTTTTTTTTTTTGTTGGTTTTACACATTTTTTCATAGGAATAAACTCTACTCAAAATAAGGTAATTCTTAGGTATTTATCTGTGCAGAATTTAACACTCATGTCTGTAAGAAAGTTTTCCTTTTAGAAGATTTCCATATATTCTGCTTCTTGGGAATCACTGATTCAGAGCTTTACTCTTAAATCTGTATCTTGTCCTTTGTGACTTTACGGGGCACATTTGGTAGTTTTAAAGGCAGAAACAATAATACTTACCCAGTTGTTGGTCTGATAGAACAGAGGATTCCATATGGAAAGTGGTATGCTGATCCTGATGGCTGAAAGAAATGATCATCATAAGAGAAAGCCTTGAAACCCTGCCTGGTTGCCATGTTTATGTTTTGCGCCATGTGCGTTTACTCTGACGGTTGGGACCAGTAACCTCTTAGCTGTTTTTACTGATTTGGTAGAAAAACCAAGAAATAGTTTGTACTTGGATGAAATGACTTATTTTAGGAGGTCTCTAAGAATTAGATTCCTCCAGCTTCTGCGTTTTCCTTTTGCTCAGCTTCTTAGCAGCTTGCACCTTGTCTGCGGTCACCCCTCTCTTTGGTTTTACATTTTGAGGGGGTGATGGTAGTGATTTTGACCTTTTTCCTAAGTATTAATCGTGGGCAACTAGAAAGGTAGGCGAGACCACTCTTTCCAGTACTCACCCTAAGGAATTTGAGTGTGGCACCATTTGTGCCTGTAAAGAAGAATCAGAGGCCCTGTGGTATGACTTGTGGGACCTTTTTTTTTTTTTTTTTTTTCAAAATCTGAGGAGGTCAATTCTTCCAGCTCAATTCCTTTCTGGAAGCCTAATGTTTATCAATATGAATTTTCTTCTGCAACTGATGTCTCTGCAGCTGGCTTATCACCATGAACTTGTTTGTTAGATTCTCATTTATTTATTTATTTTTCATTTTTCAGCTGTAGAAAGATATTAACCTGCTTTTCTGTGCTCCAGGAAGCAATTTTGGGCCCAGCCTACTGTGGGGAGGAGAATCACAGTGGTGTTTCAATCACAATTAGTTCCAATTTTGCCTCTCCAGGTACATATGTCTGTTGTAGCATCTTTCAATTTTTTCTTCCCTGGAACACATTGTCTTTTAAATTGAATGCTTATCAGGATAGATATGCAACACACTCAGCAGGGAATTTCAGTTTTGTTTTTGAGGAAAATAAATAAGGAGATGGCTGTTTAGATTCAAAGATGTGCTCAGTGAGGGTCAAGAAGTGAATCTACTCAAGGTGCCTACACTGGTTCCGTGAGCTCCTGAGTTCAGGATTTAGTGGCGCTCATCCAGCTAGCTGCCTGCAGCATCTGTTGGGGGGGTCTTGGGAAGTCACCCAAATTGTTAATCACTATTGCAATAACATTTTAGTCAAAGATAGTAAGAACATTCTTAGTTATAAGAGCTAGTCGTATCATTAGAATTTTAGAATAAGCATCTCCCTTGCCTTCTGTAGTATTTCTCTATTAGTGGTAAAATGTTTATCATCGGATTCCTGCATTCCAAGTTCCATTGTATTATTGTATTATTATTACTGTATTATCATTGTAGCACTAATTTGATTAGTTAAATTTATCCTTATATTTTATTCCTATGCAAGGTTTTGTTGAAAAGTTTTAAAAAAAGCCAAACTACAATAGCCTTATGGAATGTCTGTGGTGTAAATATATATAGCCGGTGACCTACAAATGTTTTAGAAGCCAAGATCCTCACTCTGAGATGCAGATTCACATTTCCTACTGCCTATTTGACATCTTCTCTGGGATGTCTCGACAGGATGACACTTTTAAGACATATTTGTTTTTATTTTGGGCATGTCCTTTATTTGGTAAATTTCTTCCTTATGAGTTTGTGATGGCTGATTTTATGAGTGAACTTGGCTAGCTTATGGTGTCCATTTGTTTGAGCAAACACTGGCCTTAGTAGTTATTGTGGAGGCACTTTGTAATTGGGATTAGCATCACCAATAATTTGACTTAAGTAAAAGAGATTTTTCTCGATAATGTGAGCAGGTTTATCCAATGAGTTGGGAACCTTAATTGCATTCTTGGAGGAATTCTGCATCAAGACAATGTCTTCCATTCCTACCTGAATTTCCAGCCTAAGGAATTCATACTCAAGAATTCACTCTTACTCAAATCTCCAGCCTCCAGTCTGCCCTGTGGATTTTGAACTTGCCAGCCCCCACAATTGCGTGAACTAATTCTATATAATAAATCTCTTTATGTGAGTGTATACATATCTGTATGTATATATTTACACACGTGTGTTCCAGTTGGTTTGATTTCTATGGAGAACCCTTACTGATACAGAATTCTTATAGCCCCACAAAGAAGTAAAAACTCACCTTTTTAGCTCTTTTTATAGCAAGGATATGGACAAGGGACCTAATCTCCACCAATCAGACCCCCAGTAGGAGCTGTGATTAGGAAGCTATTGGCCTTAAGAAGGAGGCATCATGACACCCCCTTCTTCAGAGGATGAAAGCAGAGACACTGAGGGGTTGCAAAGTCCAGGGCCCAGCTTGGGTGCTGGGAGAGATGTTGTCAGTACCCAGTAGTGGGTCTCCACTGGACAGGTTCTGGGTGTATACTGGCCATTCAGTGGGCTTTCTAACATCCCCTTGTATGTTACTTTTCTGCTGAAAATATATACAGTGGGCCTGCTGTTTGCAACATAGAGCTTGATCTGATCTTTTCCCCAAACCTGATCTTTGTTCAATGTGCCGTGTCTTAAGGAATGCCACTGCTAACTCTTTGATTATATGTACAGTCAGAAGCATAGCTGTGCATTCTGGACCCTTGGTTTATCTTCACTTCTATATCTAATGCATCACTGATTCTTGGTGAATTTTACCTCTTAAATAAGTCCTGGATGGCCTCTTCATATCATCTCCATCATTGCTACTAAAGTTAAGTACAGTTTTTCTTGACTGATATTCTACAACTACTTTCTAACTGGTCTTCCTTGTTTTATTTGCTCACTGCCCCATCCCCCAGTTGTTCTCTACAGTGTAGCAGAGTGATTTTTCCAAAGTGTAAGCCTCCCCCAGTTTAAATCTTTTCAGTGTCTTATAATGCTTAAGATAAAGACAAAACACTTTGCCGTGGCCTACAGGACCTTCTTAATATGTTCTTTTCTCTACTTCCATCCTTCTTTCCCTCATTTTTGCCTTTCCAGTCACACTACTTGCATTCCATTGAGAAATATCTGCAATGTGTAGATCACTATGCTAAAAGGCAAAATCAGTGATAACATTTCAGTTTACTGTTGAGTTTGGAAAATTATACACAGTATAACCAATGCAAGGTAGAAGTTGTAAAATGTTTTAGCTATGTAAAAAGCTGTAAGGTCAACTATAAGAGTTCATGAGAAAGTGGGAACTGAATGTACAAAACCTTCCAAGCCAAAGGAAGAAGGGGTAAGTTAAGGCAAAAATGTGTATTGTATCATAGTGCTGAACTAGCGATTCATGCCAGTGATTCATGGCAAATAACGTTGCCAGGTTTTAATGGACTAGTTTTGTGAGGATTGTGAGTTGCATTGCAATGTATGGTCTCATCTGTATCTGGGCATGCAGTTAATTGCTTCAACCAGTAGAAGCATGTTGTGTGCAGTGGATGGATAGCACCATGATTGTAATAATCACTGCCAGGTCATGATGCTTATAGTTTAGTTATTGCTTGTAGGCTAATTTCAAAGCAATCACAATTTTTATTTTTGTTAGTTACATCAGAAGTTCTCAGGGAGATACTTGATAGTAGACTAGCTGGACAAAGAAAATTTTGGAGTCATGTCCTTGGTTCTGGTTATTCACGAAGGAGAGAAATTTGATCCTCTTCCACGAGCCTGAGGTGTTTCCTTTTAGTTTATAAATAGTAATGAAATTTTGAAAGTAGATCTCAATAGTAGATTGAAAGATATGAAAGTCTAATTATTGAAAGTTGGAGGGAAAAGTGGGAAATCTGTTGCATATATCCCATCTTCCTTCCCATTAAAGGAAGACCTTCTTCCCCTTAAAACAATGCACTTGTGTTTGATTGTTGATCAGAGTAACAACTATATCTTGTTTGGGCTGAAACTATTTTCTATTTTAACTTCTACAGTACACCCCAGAGGGAAGCTTTAAAAAGTCAGTGTGGGAACTAAAACTCTACAATTTCTCAATATTTGTGTTCACCCATTGAGCCTTAACTTAGCATTTATGAAAACATCCTCAGTTGTTCTCAGGGCAGAAAGAGCACTGTTGGAATGGAGGTCACTTGCATCATGCAGTTCTGCTAGTAAGAAGAATGTTTTATGGGAGTAATATCCTTGGGTGGATGTATTTGCTAAGAGGTAGTTAGCTTCATTGCATGCCAATATCAGAGAAGGATTTGCATGCCATACCTTCCCTGACCCCTGGCCAATATGGCATGTTGCAATGACCAGGTGTGTTTCGGTGATTTTAAATGATTATTAATAACAGCACGTTTTGACAGTACTGGAGGCTGAATAACTGATCTCAGAAGACAGTGATGTGATTTAGTATTATACTTTGACTGCCCTGTATTGGGTACCACTAATTCCACCAGAACTGCCTTAAATAACTATGTGCTCAGGATAGTTTAGAAGGGTCTCAGGTTTTTCAATCTTATATCAGAATCTTGAATCATATGATATTATCTTATGCCCCAAAGCAACTATCTTTAACACTTGAGGTGATGAGTCTCTTCTGTTTTCTTTTTTTTATTTCCTGGGATATATTCCTTTTACCGTATTTGATTGAGTTATGTAGCTATGGGGGGGGGGGGAGAAAATAGCCCCATTTTGTCTACCACCCTGTCCTTCCCTCTTTTCTTTCCTCCTCCCAGACCTCGTACTTTAAAGTGTAAGCATGTATTCCTTCTCTTTTTCTCCTCCTAGTTGGACTCTTCATTTCACTATCACACAATTTTCCTAGTTTCCTTGTATTTTATGCTCTCATTCCTTTTTGATTTTCTTTTTCTTTGCTTGTCTTAGGACTTTTAAGGTGAGTACTACTATCTAAAACAAACAGGCTGATTCTTAGTTTAGATAATACTTTGTAAATAAAAACTGTAAAAGCATGTAGTTCCTGTTTCGGTAATATCACAGCAATCCTCTGAAATAGTACTTTTATTATATCTAAGATATTATCTTTTCTGGGCTTCAGATTTTCATGAGAAAAATGGTAGATAGTGGGGGTAGAAGGTTGGGGTGAGTGGTAATTGGCAGAGCCAGGCTGCTTAGTCAGCTTCTGGCTTCAGAACTTGAATCCTTAACCACTTCATAGATAGGAATATGTTTTCACTTGTAGGGGTAGTGGAATGTATGTCATTCCTTCTTTTGAAATCTTTTATGCAGCATCTTCTATTAAATCTAGAACCTTAGTTGTCCTTTAAGTTTAATGAAAGATGGACTTCATTAAAGTTGAACTCTCCCCATGCTCTGATTACCCTTAAACTTGGCGACTCAGTTGAGAAATTCTGTCCAACCTGAGGTCTTCTCTAATGATCATTATGTACCGTTGGCTTATTCATGGGTAGTTGTCAAAATAAAAGCAAGGTGTCCTTATAGTATATTAGAATAGATTTTAGTTACCTCCAGGCAAATCTGACTACTGGGCAGAATATTTTGGCTTTGGGAATATCTGTTTATATGGAAAATATAGAAATGTATGCTTCTCCTCTGACTTTCCATTATTAACAAGGTTGTAGTCGATCCAGAAAACAGGCTGGAATTGTTAGCATGATACTTAGACTTTAGGCAGTTTCCAGGGACTGCAGACTGAAGTACTTTCCTTTTTACCTTTCATTGTGCTTTCCAATCGTAGCTCCTTTGAAAAGGCAAGTGATGATTACAAAATAGCCTAGAGGACAAAGGCTTTCTTGCCATTTGGGGTAATGCAACTCTGATTATTCTCTTTCAGGGTGCTTTCATTTCAGTAGTTACTTTTCAAAACATTTCAGTACCACATAACATAAAAACTAGGCACATTGGATAGCCATGGAGAGTGCTAGGGTTTGAGAAATTGGAGACCTATGAGTCCTTAAAACTATTTATGAAATTTTACACGTGTGTATGTCTTTCTGGGGAATAGGTTGGAGGGAAAAGTGTTTACAATTTACATCAAATTTCAAAAGAAGGAAGAGTGAGTGAGGAAGGGTGAGAGAGGAATGGGTAGAAAAGAGCTGGAAAGATTGACTTGCCTTGTGATGAAAGGCGTTAGGTAAAAGTTTGAAGGGAAAGGTTGAGAAAGGTTGTGAGGATTAAGTGCCTTTGAATTGGAAGTTTCTAAATGTCATCTCATTTTTTACTCGTGAATTTTTTTTTCTTCCATTCATTCTCTAGTTTGGGTCTCCTTTCTACTTGGTAGAGAAAGGAATGTGTCCAAAGGAACAAATACTGAGTGCCTATCCACTCTTTTAATGCATGTGTCTTAGAGTGTCATCTAGACCATTTCGCTGCCTCCTCACAGCAGACCTGGGTGGAGAGGCATTTCAAGTTGAGGACACTATGACAAAGAGAGGTTAAAGTGTTTGTTCAAGATAGATAGCCGTGGGAGGTGGGGAGTCCTAAAGCACTACAGGTTATAAAGTTAGCACTTCTAAAGGGGAGGAGGAGGACATTAACACTTGTAAGAATCATACTGCACAGGTTTTTTAGTTCATTCAGAGGAAACTGGAAATTTTGGCTATCAAAGTGAGGTCTAAATAGATTTCATGCTATTGCTTTCCAAGATGTTGTGGGGCGAGGAGATTAAACTATAGAAGAATGCTTGACCCAGTTCCTAAATCTTAACATGTACCTAAACTCCCTGAGGAGACTCGTTTCCCAAGAAGGAATAACACTGTGTTAATTTTAATTGAAACCTCCTTTATAGTGTTTTGTGTTGTCTGAGGTTTGTTGAAGTTATCCTCTGAATCAAGACATTTTTCTATTTAAAATGTAAATTGGTTACCTATAATAAATACAAAGCTCTTTTTCAGGGATTAAGAAAGATTTTATCCCTAAAGAATGTGAATGAAGCACTTCTATATTTTGCCAAGGCAATTGGAGGGACATTTTAGGGAGACTAAAGTTGTTGGAAATAGAAACCTGTGAAGATTCGCATTCAATTCTTTTGTTTTGGAGTTTTGTGGACACGTTTACTTTTTTTACCCTTACATTTTATATGTGTGCCTCATTCTGCCTTTTAGAAACAAACTATGATGTGTGGGTGAACTCTATTAGAAGAGAAGCATTATCTTAAGAAATAATAGATTGTAAAAGCTTGAAGAATTAATAATAGGCCATGAAAAAAGTGAGGGCACCTATTTCGACCTTAACAAAATAATGGAATCTTTTGAAGGAATTGTCAAGTTTGAGAACATTGTTTTAAGTCACTTCAAATTCCATGGTTTTTCTTTTCTTTCTTGTCTTTGAAAAAACAAGGCTGTTATCCTTTTAGAAATTTCTTCATTTTTCTTGCCTTCAGTTCAGTTCAGCAAAAGTTTATAGGAGCACAGTCCCTGTGTTTGGTGCTGGGGGGGAGGGGTAAAGAAGAGGTTGTTACTCCTGAAAATCTTGAACCAGTGCTAGGAAGATGTGCAGACAGCTAATATCACTATATGTTGTAAATGGTACATAGAGATACTTATCTCATTGTTATCGAAAAGCAGAGCAGGAAATAGAAATAGAGAGTTGACAGATTTTGTATAAAAACACTCAGCCTGGGTTGTCTTGTTCATCTCTACTACTATGTTTTCATCTCTCTTTTTCCCCTTAATCTTTGGGTACAGTTTATTCTTCCATCTCTTCTCTTGCTTGTTTTTTTCTCCATGCTCAACACATGCAAGATAATATTCCTTGTGTAAATTTTATTTTTTTAACAGAGGAGCTGTCAAGTTAGGTCTTGTGAGTCTTCTTTGAAAAAGATACGCATTTGCAATAATACAGAAAGAAATAACCCAGACATGATTTAAGGACCTGGACTTCAACACAGTGGGGTTTTATCCAACAAGGAGAGAAATGGATTCTTGGATTTCTGTGGAAAAACCTTTTCCTACGAGAATAGAATGTCCTCTTATCATTGTGTTTTGATTATATATGTCTATAAGTGAACTACAGAGGAAATACATAGCCTTAACATATGTGGGATCCACAGGCATTATAGATTTGTTGAATGAATGCAATAGTTTGAATTGAGGCAGAGCTCAGATAGAATCCTGAATGTGAAATCCTTGAGGCTCATACTTTTCAAATTTGCACCTGTTATTGAGGTATTCTGTAGCATTGCTTGATCCCACCCCCCTCCCCAATTTTAAAATAATTTAGAAGTAGCCATAAATTGTTTCAATCAAGTTTGAGATCACAATGGCACAGGAAGTTGTGGTGATGAAAATGCACATATATGCACACATCTTATCATTCATCCATTGATCAAAAAAGTTTTAAGTACACACTATGCTCCCCCAACCTAATTTTAGGTTTTTGGATGAACAAACTAGATAAAGTTGAAGTTTTTCAGCCAAGTAAACAAATAAGTTAGATTTAGAAAGTGGTGAGAGCTATGATGGAAATAACACTGAGTGAAATGTTAGAAAAAAGTCTTAGGAGGAGCTACGTTAGTTAACAGACCAGAGATTGCATGGCCAATAGGTGACATTTGAGCTGAGACCTGAATGATGAAAGACAGCTGGGGAGAGAGCATTTCAAGCAGAGGAGGGGGCACGTACAAAGACACTGAGGCAGGCATACTCTTGAATTTTTGAAAGACAGAAGGAAGCCCATGGTGCCTGGAGCATGTGGAGTAAGGGAAGTAAGTGGTAGGAGATCAGGGGGGAGAGGAAGGCAGGGACCAGATCATAGTGAGACTGATAGACCGGAGAGAAGAGCTTGGTGGGTTTTTTTTCCCCACCACGCTGTGAAGCCATTAGAGGGGTACTGTGTGGGGATGAGAAAAGATTAATTGTATATTTTGAACAAATTATCTGGCTGCTTGTAGAATCCTTTTGTAGAGCTGCTAGTGTGAAAATCATGAAACCTGTTTGGAGCCTACTCTGCTTGTTCTACCGAGAGCTAATAATGTCTTGGCAAAACTAGAGAGGACTAAGAGAATTGGATGGATTCAGGATATAATTTGGAAACAGAGACAATAAGAATTGCTAGTGGATTGAAAGGGGCAAGTGAGGGAAAGGGAAAAAATCAAACTGATTCCTAGGTTCTTAGTTTTAGTAACCGGGTGTATTATGTTGTCAATTTATCAAATGGAGAAAAATGGGGGTCAGGGCAGAGGGTCAAAAAAAAAGAAAATGGGCTGATGAAAGATTTTATGAAAAATAGGACCATGGCACTGCCTTTAGCACTAAGTTAATAGCAACAGAAATGCTTAGAGACATTCATTTTATAACAAAGGAAAAAACTATTCCAGATGGTCTGGGACCCAAATCATGATTTCAGTCATCACCCTTTCTACCCAGAGATCTTGGTTATTGCTTCTTAAACTGACTGGGTATGAAACTACATTACTGTTTAAGTGCCTTCAGTTTTTTCATGCCAACAGTTTCTGGCATGTTCTTTGTTTCTACTGGAAAAATCTCACTCAAGCCAAGAACTAACTGTTTTGCACAATGTGTTGCTGCTTTGGTAGCTATTCAAAATGGTCTTACGATCACACAATAACACTCTTCTTATTAGAATAGACTATTACTTAGTCTTCTGCTCATTAGTGACAACCTGATTCTCTGAGGGTGGGAGAATATAATGGAAGAAACCCTTGTGTTTATACTGGTGTAGAAAAATTTAGCGTTCTATTTTCAATCTCCAGACAGGCAACACCCCAGAGAAGACTTTGCTTCTTAACTGATTTCATAGAGTGCATCTTTATTCCCTGCAGAGCCTGAATGAGTGAAGTAGAATCAATATAAACAAAAACACTGATGATGTTCTCATTAGAGCATGAAGATAAAAAGAATAACATATATTCAAATATAATGGTTTTCCATTTCTTGTCCAGGGCCCACTGTGGATCCCCAAGACCTTTTCGGGGTATCTGTGAGGTCAAAACTATTTTCATTAATATCACTAAGAGATTAATTTCCTTCCTTTTCCTCATTTTCTCATGAGTGTACATTAGAATTTCCCAGAGGCTACATGATGTGTGCTATCACAACAGATTGAATGAAGAAGTGAAAATGAAAATCAAGCTGTCTTTTAGTAAATCAGACATTAAAGAGATTTCAAAAATGTAAAACTGCCACAACTATGCGATTATACCAAATAATATTGATTGTACACATTAGATGGATTGTATGCTTCATGAATATATATCAATAAAAACAATTTTACAAATCCAAAAAAAAAATGTAAAACTGTACTGCTCTAATGACTATTTTATTTGTTTGGAAAATATAATTATTTGCCATAAAGTGTTATTCAGATAAATAATAATGGGTCTATTGTTAGTTTTCAATGAATTAATCAATAAATATTATACAAATTGCCTAGTTTTAATTTCTAATGTGGTAAATACTGATAAGTAGAACGCAGAAACCAAAGCTCTTTTGGGTGCTTACTAATTTTTAAGAGTGTAAAGTGCTGCTGAGACTGAAAAGTTTGAGAACCATTAATCTAATAGAAAGTTTCTCCCTCATAAGAATAACAACAGCCTTTTATGAGAAAGGGCCTGATTCACTCAGTATCCTATCAGAAGATAGAAGCTACAGAGTGAATTTTTCACAGTATATTATTAAGTGTAATGTAAAGAATGATTACTGATGAAAGGATAGTACTTTTTTCCATTTCAAAAGTATTTATTGCAGTTTGTCATTCATACATGAAGAGCAGTGCTTTTAAAGGTGAAAAGAGAACTCTCTGAGTTTGCCAGCTCTGCTAGGACAAACACCATTCAAAATGGTTTTAAGAACAAGCGAAAACACTGTTCTTAGTAGAATAGAATATTACTTAGTCTTCTCTAGTCTTCTGTTCATTAGTGACAACCTGATTCTCTGAGGTTGGGAGAATAAAGTGGGTTGGCGTAAACAACAAGTATTTAATAGCTCATGGTTTTGAGACTGAAGGTCCAAAGTCAAGATATTGGCACTTGTTTTCTCCCAGAGTCTGTAGCGATCTCGTGCTGGCTGCCAGCAATCTGTGCCGTTCCCTGGCTTGCATCACTGCCGCCCGTCACATGGTAATATTCTTTCTTTCTGGCTTCTGTGACTTCTGGGTGCTCTTTTAAAGGTCTCCAGTAATATGGATTAAGGCCCACCCTGATTCAGTTCCCCACACCTTAGCTAAGAGTAACATCTTCATAAGGTCCTGTTTGCAATGGTTTCCCCCCCCCCCACAGGGATGTGGATTCAGATTAAGGGCAGGTGTTTGTTGGAGTATAGAATTCAGTCTACCGCAAGAACCCAAAAGAATAATCCAGAGATGAAGCAGAGTACCCAACAACAGAAAATGTGGAAGTGAAAGGGGCATGCTGCGAATCAGACCTCCTTGTAGAAGTGGTGGTTGCAGCCCACTGGATGCTGGGGAAGTTTGCTGGGTCGCTCAGGCAGAGCTGTTCCCCATGTGAATTATTTTCAGAGTTGTCCTAAAGCAGTGTATGATTACAGGTCCCTCCGAATCAGAAATGCAGAAACAGTGTATCGAAGGTCTTTAAGGGTCAGAAAGCTTAACATGTGCTGGGGTAGCTGAGGAAGAATAATAGGTAAAAATTGGATGGGAGGTGAGAATGGGTTGGACTTGTTTGCAAAGGCATGAACCGATTCTGGCGGAGAAAACTGGCATAGTGTGTGGAGAAAATGGTGAGGGGTCTGACAGGTTGTAGTAGATGGTTTGTGAAGAGAAGTAGTGGGAGATAAAGTGGCAAAGGACTTTGGGACAAGATTATAGGAGGCTGTGAATACTAAGCAGAGGAGTTGTAATTTCTCTCTTAGTTTATAGAGAATGTTCAATGGAATTTGTATAAGAATAGAGTTAAAAATAATCCCTTAATGTACTAAAGGATAGAAATATAAAGGAGCTTTAGATGAAGTGTGGAGATCCATTTATCATTCATTATTTTCTTGGTGGTTAATCCCATTTCGTATCTTAATACTTTATTTCTAAAAGTGTAGGTTAAAGATAAAAAATTCCATTCATAAGTACAATAATCCATAGGACTTTATTTATCTAGATATTAGAATGTAGTGTTTATGAATATTGGATTTGTTTTCTTTGGCAATTCTCTTTAATACCTGATTTTTGTATTGTGCTTTTTTAAATGCCAAGATGCTGTTAATCTGTAGGATACAAATAGGATTTATTTTTAAAAGGCAGGAAACCTGTCTTTATTTCGTAAGTATTTATCACTTGACGTTTTTCATGTAAGATAGTTAATTATGTACTTTCTTTATCTTTAAAAGTACAAATCTAATCATCTTCATTGTAGAACACTCAGAAAATATACCTAAGCAAAAAGAAAATACAAGACAATTACAGACCTCTTACAGATCATATGCTATTATCATTTTGCTATATATTCTGTTTTTTATCTAATCATATATGCATGTATATGTGGGTATATCTGTGAGTAAATTAACATTTACATAAATCTATTTATTTATTTGCATTTCTAAAACATAAATACCTATTTTCCCAAAGGGGATATATTATTTTATAACCTGATTATTTTCCTTAATATATTTTGAATATTTTCTATTAAGCGTTTTTTATAATATCATTCTTATTGACTGCGTAATAGCTCATTAACCTGATTTACCAAAATTTTACAAATTGCCTATTATTGGGCATTTAAAATACTTACATTTATCTCTATTTTAAAGGTGTTATGATGAGATGAGCATCATTTTAGCAATATCATTGTATATATTCATGGTTCTTTGTCTAGGATATATCCCTAGATTTGGAATTGCTAGATCAGAGGGTATGTATTTCCTAAAGGTTTTCAATTCTTATTGTCAAATTGTTCCGGAAGATTGCACTTTTGAAAATACATATTACAAGCATATAACTTTTTCCTCTGTTTTCTGTGATATATTTGAGAACTTTGTTGCTCAAGAGACTCGGGATTATTTATAAGGCCATGGAAAACAAATGACCTTAATTAAAAGGTGGTACATGGCATGTGTGTGATCACAGATGCTTCATTGTTAAGCCTTGATAATGAAATCACAACTAGATAGTATTGTATTAAACTGAAATCTGAGTAATTATTTAGTTAAATAAAGAAAAATAGTACATAAGCTTAAATGATAACATAAAGAAGGAGGGAAGTGCATATTAATGAATTTCCTAAGTATTGGTAGCTCGAGATACTACCATTCTGGAACACTATTCTGGGGAATTGTAGAAGTAATTTTTAGAAGCTGATAAGAATAGAATAGTGTTCTCTATGTTTTGGATGATAGATTTGGAATTTTGTGTCAAACAGGCAGCTACCTTCATGGTGCCTAGTGGGTAAATTACTACGATTTTGGCAGAAGGAGTTAGATGGCTTTTTGGTGCTAGCTTGCTTCTTTTCTGGAATTGTGCAAAAAATACACATTATTCCATGAGTGCTCAGAAAATGTAGCAGTAGTAAGACTGAATTGAAAAAAGTCTGTTTAGCAGAAACATTCTATAGAAATGAATTACCAGCACTAATTTTTAAAAATTGTTTAACTTGCATTGACTGTCCTTGAAGTGTCGTAATATACTTTGCTCACCCCCTTTTTAAAAATAAGAATATTACTGTGGCTTAATAGAACTAGCTGAAAATTGCTAAATGGTCTTAATGGTAAATATCACATTATGTTATTTAAATGTGAGACAAAGCACATTTTTTTTCCGGATTTCAAATTCCAAAATTAAAAAAAAATTAAGTATATCATTCATACATTAACAAACATAAATAATAAATGCATTGTATAAGTTGTGAACTTGCAAAACAAACATGCATATCATCATACATGGCTCCCATACGTCACCCCACCACCACCTTGCATTGTTGTGAAACAATTGTTACAAACTATGACAGAAAAATCATCAAAAAATTACTACTAACTCTAGCCCATTCATACATTTGGTGTATTTTTCCCCCAACCCACCCGATTATTAACACACTGTATTAGTGTTATACATTTGTTGTAGTTTGTGAGCGAACGATCTCTTATTTGTTCTGTTATCCAGAGCCCATCTTCTACCACTGGATTCCCTGTGTTACACAGTCCCACGCTTTGTCCAATCCATTCAAGGTGTGCACTCTGTGGCTCTCGTTTTCCTCACAGAGTTGTGCTTTCATCACCTGAGGCAATTTTAGAATGGAGAGAAAGCACATTTTATTCCAAAATTTATTTCATAATGGAAAAAAATAACCATGTCACTGCAAAGTACAGTTATAGAAAAAACTTCAGCTCTCATGTTTGTGAAGAAGCCAAGACCCAATAACACTAAGTAACTTATACAAGATCTCCGGCCTGGGATTAGTTAGTTACAAACAATAATTGGTCTGCTATGTCATGGTGAATCTGATGAAGACATCTCGCCAAATCAGGTCAGTCATGGACTTCAGAATATGAGTGTAACCAAAATAGAAACATCCTGCTTCTTTAGGTTGGACTGGGATCCAGGATATCCTCATTAAAAAAAAAGAGAGATTTTCTCCAAAAATATACATAGCTGATTTATTCTATTAAAGTGCAATCTGTGAGAATCAGGGGAAGAAAAAGAATTCCAACTTACAAGAGAACTGGGGAAAATGAAGAGGGCAGTAGTACCTGGAACTATCACTGTGGAATGCTTGTTCTATATCAGAGTGTTAGCACGTGAGATCTTTAAAAAAGCTCTGAACTGTGAGTAACACTGAATGAGAATTGGTCAGATTTGAAATTTTTGCATTCCTGTGTAGTTGAAGCCCTCCTGTCTGCCATGATTTGAATCTTTTGGGAGTGGGATGGATAATTGACCTAGTTAGGCTAGTAGTCAATGAGTGTTTAGTATGTCATGGGTAAACAGGGAAGGAATACAGTGGGCTGATTAATTCCACATGTTGAACAGGAAGAGACTGGCTGAGAGAGGGTCAATTGCATTGGTGCTTATTCTGTAGCACTCTACCTAATTAATACATTCTGGATGAAATTATAATCTAGCATAAATATATTTTGCAATAAATTTTGTGTACTCTTTTAAGTAGGATAAATAGGTATATTTATATTTTTGTGGAATGTGTTCTGGTAAAAATCCAGTGACATGAGAAAAAACTGCTTTTTCTAGAGAAGTTTTTAGAGGAGCTAGAAGTTCTAGTCCTATTTTTATACATGACCTTTGCCTGTATCGCAAGGGCTGTTTGTGTGTGCTATGAGGACGGGCTTTCTGTGTCCTAGGAACAACCCTGTGCTTCCCCGTGGTTGATACCCAGTGAGTATTTATTAAATCAGAAGGACTGGTATAGATCAATGATTCTCAACTAGGATTTCTTGCAACCCTAGAAAAGCATAGGGACTATTATAGAATTGGGGCCAAAGCCATTATTAGCCACAGCTTAGTAGCTAAGGCTCCAAGTGAATCAATCTATTATGTGCCAGATTCTCAGCTCTAGAAAGTTTGCGTTTTACCCTTAGTCTTTGCACTAATGCTGAAATGACAAATATTCTTATTCCCTTTTTAAATGAATGAAAAAACTGAGGTTCAGAGTGGTTAGTGCATTCCATAAGGTCACACAGCTTGTATAAATGATTACCTTGGGCTTTGAAATCAGAAATGACTCCAGTGCCTACAACCCTTAGCCCATCTCCATGCAATATATCACTGATAGGGAAAAGGAAGACTCATCTTTTAGGCCAATAAGGTATTGTTTTGTTTGTTTGTTTTATATTAAGGACCTCTGTTTTTTAAGACTACAAATGTATAGTGTGGGATCTGAATTAGAACCAAGTTCTACCTACTTATTATATGTCTTTACTAACATATTCTACCTACATATTATATGTCTTTAGTAACATAATGTAGGTTACTAACATTCCTGTGCCTCAATTTGTAAAATAGGTGCAATAACAGGTTTTTGCAGAGACTAAATAAGTCAATACCTGATAGGAACTTAGAACAGTGTTACCTATTACATGTTCAATCCAACTACTTACTTGAGAGATACCTTTCTATGCCTCTGTTCTGTAAGACATAGTCTTTTGGAGTTAAATTTCATATTCAGAATAGATTGGTATCATTTTATTAATCTTTCTCTTATTATACATCCCCTTTTGCTTGTATGACTGTTTAGTTTTATTATGTGTATTGTCATTTCAGGTTCATATATGTTAGTGGACTCTTCAGATCATGACCCTGGAGAAAAAGCCCGACTTCAGCTGCCTACAATGAAGGAGAACGACACTCACTGCATTGATTTCAGTTACCTGTTGTATAGCCAGAAGGGGTCGAATCCTGGCACTTTGAACATCTTAGTTAGGGTGAATAAAGGACCTCTTGCCAATCCAATTTGGAATGTGACTGGCTTCACAGGTAGTGATTGGCTTCGGGCTGAGCTAGCAGTGAGCACCTTTTGGCCCAATGAATATCAGGTAAACATCTGTGCTTTTCTGAGTTATGCTTTTATATCACTGAATCTCATTGTATGTATAATTCTTAGATGTAGACACTCACTCCCCAGTAATGAGAGGTTGCCCCTCCAGAATTCCCCTGTTCCCTTTTGGGGGGGAAGTTTTTCAGTACATTGGCACAAAACCTTCAAAGCAGAGAAAATATCTCCTCAAATGGAAAACAGGTTTAGGGCCAAACCTTGTTGGTTGTTTGGCAAAGAGCCCCTTATTGACAGATGTTTTTATAGCTGTATTCTGGAAGAAAGTTTTTTGGGGTGACCATAATCTTTAGATTGGATTGGTTTACTGACTTCCTCAAAGTAACACTTGGAAAATAATCATGAAATAGAGCTTTATGATGTATTTTTAGTGATTATTTATATTCATACCAATAAAATGGAAAATAAAAATACCAAAGCAACAAAAAAAGAAAAGTAAAAGTTATCCACAATGTCTTTGGATTTTTATCCCAGAAATGTTTGATCTAATTATGATTGAACCAGACAATGAATAGTGACAATACTTGCTTTACATTGTGTGAGTGAATTTGTATGGTTTAATAAAGAAGTCTGTTTACCAATTTTGAGAGTTATTCAGTAATCCTCATTATGAAGTTCAGTATCTGGAAGCAAAAAGTCATCATTTTTTTTTAATTTTATTGTTTATTTTTTTTATTGTTGGTAAAAATCAAATTTTTTCACAATACATACCAATATTTGTAAAATGATATATAAATGCATATGCATATATGTGCATTTGCTTACATAAATGTTATTTTATGTATATATATATATATATTTTAAAGGTGCTTAGATTACCTAATTATTACTCAGAAAAGTCATCATTTTTAAAAGCCTGATTTTGTGTTAGACCTCAAGATTTAAACTTTTAAAATACTTATTTGTAGCTTATAGTAGAGCCTAAGAAGAATGTATTTATGCAGATGTATGTTTTCTCATGGTCTGTGAGTAATTTATAAGCTGATAACATTTTCATTTCTGCCTTTTTCCAAATGACCTATTATTTACAGGTTAGGCTTCGCTTTATTTTAGAGACAAAAAACCCAAAACAATGTTCTTTTAATTGCTTTGTCTTGAGTTGAATTTTTCTATTTTACTCAAAGCCTCTTACATCACAGGCTTGGGTCTACCGAGCAAGGTTTGTGGTTCAGGATTATGCATCTATTAAGATTTCAATGAATTTTCATTAGGCACTTGTTGGTTATGTTATTCCTGAGAAGAATGTTTCTCTTAGGTCTGGGAGAGCCGTCGGATTTTCCAGAGCCCCCAGCTTTGAGAGGGCTGTCTGTGTGCCACGTGGGTGGGTGGGTGGGCTGTGGATCTAATGCGAAGAGCTGACACCTGCATCAGTGGGCTCATCTCTGAGAATCTGGGGGTTGATGGCTGTCATCGCTGGGTCACCCTCGCAACGCATTGTCATTATACTGTTTTCACGAGAATCTGTCATTGCAGCTTTGCATAACGCTGAAAAGAAGAAACTCTGATACAGCGGAATAAAACTGTCAGAGACTTTAGGCTTCACAAAACAAATCAAAGCTCCAAATAATAAGTTAGTCTGGCAAAATCATTAAAAACGAGGGTTCTGGAGTCAGATTGCCTGCATTCAGTTGTTTCCTCTTTGCTACCTGCGTAGATAGCTTTTTAAAGAAACCATCCTGTTAGCTGTAAATTAAAAAAACAGAACAGAATGTAGAAGTAGAGTTTGATAACTCTAATAATGTATCTATAGTATCATATTTCTGTTCCTTTATAACTAATAAATTGCATTAATATGATTATTTTTTCCAATTCTTTTGTATGATCTTACCTTTGAATCATTGATATTAATACCATTTTCTCATGGCACAGATTTCTACAATGTTAACTTTAATATTGAGTTACAGGATCCAGAACTGGATGAATACTTCTTTTGTTTGGTCTCATTTTGCATGACAGATCTCCCTAGGTTTTATGTGCCTATGGTGTATTTAAGAAAGCAGTGCAAAAAGTGCCTGTACGAGTTTCAACGTGGCCAGTGATAAATTTCTGGAGATCTGTTGTCAGAAAAAAACAAACACAAAACTATGAACAGATGTCTCTTTGTTGCAAATTAAAATTTGGACCATAGATTGTTTCTTAAGTGATTATTTTGCTTCCATATCTTTTTCCTTAACCTGCAAAACTCAACAATCAATCAGAGCAAATAACAGAGTAATGTATTTTTTATTCTTGTGCTTAGTGCTCAATAAATTACTTGATTGATCTTTTTATTGATTCACTCATTTAGAAACCTAGTTGTACCTGTACATCAATTATTAGAAACAACCAGCATAACATAAAATATATTTACACAGCATTTTTGCTATAAGGAAATAGAATGAAATAACTTGACTGTTGCTTAATGCAGAATCTTTATGGATTTTTAAACTAAAATATAGCCATTGCAGTGTGCCATGTTAGAAACTCTTATTTGCTTTCGTTCTTAAAGAAACATCATATTTTCCCCAGATATACTAATTTATGATATGCTTTGAAATTATTCCTATTGGTTTTAAGATTTTCTCTGCTTCTCTTCTCCAAGGAATTTGCACAATCTTCCAAACTTTTACTTTAACACTTTTTATTTCTCTCATTTTCTCTTTCCCTTTTCTTATGTTGTATATCTAAGAGAGATTCCTATCTTTTTACTAAGAGGAGTGATTTTTTGTTGCCTGCTTGAGAATTTCTTATCTGACCACCCCTGTAACCCCATCCCCTTCTTACCCAATAGTAACAGTAACAACAAAAAAAGCAATAGGAAAATAGTGATTACCTTTATATAGCAGAGGATAATTTTTGTAAAAAAAAAAAAAATCACACTCCTGGAAATGAAAAAAAAAAAAAAAAAAAAAAAAAAAAAAAAATCCTCTCTAACCAAGCTAGGTCTTCTCTTTTCCATCTTTGTGGGAAACTAAAAGTCGGAAACAGACATAGTGTATCTTTGGTGTGATTTGCTATTTCCAGATATCCTGTTTGCCCAGATGCCTCAACAACCTGTAGCCACGTGGGAGATTGACGTAGTAATGCAGTCATTTATGCTGTGAGGAGATACTAGTTTTAACCCAAGAAATTTAACCTCTAATTTTAAAAGGAAAAAAGAAATATATGTGAAATAAAGGCAAAAACAGGTTTCCAAATAATGAATTTTCTTTTCCTGGCATATCTGAACGCTGCAGCCAGTCTGCTGGCCTGAATCTTGCCCCTGCTACATATCAGCCCAGGAGCCTTAGACAGATTCCTTAATCTCTTTCACTTCAGTTTCCTCATCTATAAAATCACAATAATGTATACCTCCTTGGGTTATTAAAGTGACTATTAAATGAGTTGATATATGTAAAGTGTTTAGAGAAGTGTCTGGCATGTAGGATGTGTTTGCCATAATGTTAGGTTAATGCTATGATAGGTAAATAAAAGATTTTCAACCTCTACTAGGTTTAGTTATATGCTCAACTGTGAAGATCTGAGTTCCTGGCACTAAAGATCATGGATAAAAATCTGAGGGATTCATCTGCCTTCATCTTTCCCTCCTTCTTTCCTTCCTTCACCCCTTCTTTCCTTCATTCCTTATCCCCTTCCTTCCTTCTTTACGTCCTTTTATCCCTCCATCCATCCTCTCTCCCTTCTTCCTGTCCTCCCTCCTTCCCCTTACTTACCTTTTTCTTTCTCTCTCTCTTTCTATCACCTCTGTGAGTAATGATCCCCTTGCCCTATGTGTAAACTTAGCCTACATCACAAGATTTCTTGACTTGGATAGAAGAAAAACTGTCTATTACAAAAGAAAATAGTTTGTTTTACATGGATGAATATGCACATGAAACCATCCATAGATGGACCACAAATTAGCTTTACTGGCAAGAAAATAGCTATTGGACCTTTGTTGGATGTCTTTGTGGTCTGCCTAGTTTAACACTTGGTAATGTTGATAAGAATTGTGTTGACTAATGGCAGGGCAGGTGGGGGTGCGCTCAGAGATGTTTAAGTTTGACAGCTGTACCCGTAGTTCTAGAAAATATCTTTATTATTGAGAATTCTTTCCTTGTAGAATGCATATGCGGGGAATGTACTTTAGGGATGGGAAAGGGATGTCATTTGCACTCTAAATTTTTTTACATTCATGTTACTATCTATATCTGAGAGACTGGGTAACTGTATATGCCTAGGTTTCCATAATCATTGGAGTAATTTTAAATTTTTTTTTAAAAGATTTATTTATTTATTTATTTATCCCCCCCTTACTGCTTGTGCTTGCTGTGTCCATTCGCTGTGTGTCTTCTCCGTGTCTGCTTATCTTCCCCTCGCTGTGAGGTCCCGCTGCATCATTTTTATATGTGATAAAAATCACATATTTCCATTTCTTATTCTCCTATATTGTTATTCAATGGGTTTACCAATAATTTTTGTCACGTGATCCTATAATAATTCTAGAATTCTGTGATAGTCATGCCTTCGAATTTATTAGACCATGATTTGTAAGAGTTTCATATTTTTTTTTAGTTCAATACCTTCTGGTTTCCTCCCCAACTACATAATCCACCTTGAGGTTGTTCTTTCCCCACCTGCTTTAGATAGCTAGTAAGACTTTCTAATACTACCACCCGGTAAGCAGGGAAGTTGTTGACAAAGATACCTTTTAGTAGCTCTTTACTTTTTCGAACTCAGTCTTGCACTTGTGACCCCTGATTTAAAAAATGGAAGTGGGTTAAAATTTTACCTCAATGAAAGCAAGTACATAAGCTAATGTAAATCCTGGCATATTGCCTTTTATGATATAGTTTAAAACAGGAAATAGACTTGAGGGAAACTTAGAGGAATACATAACTTACATGTTCCTTAATCTATAAAACATCAAATCAACCATAAATTTCTGATAACTTTCAAAGTCAAATATTTGTCAGGTTTTTGCAAGGGTTTGTTTGCAGTCAAAACATGGTATAATTTTTTGATAGGTGATTAAGAAGCTGATAGTCTCTGGTTTATTAAAGAGAAACTCGATGGCTTTAAGTGCCTGATATCAGAAGTCAGTTTTGAGGTTACATTATGGAAATTTGTATGCTTGATTTCTATTACTGTGTAAGAAATGAAGCATCCCATATATTTATACAGAGGTGGGTGTCCGACTTGCATTGCATAGGGCAACTTATTCTCTAAAGTTTTCTTCTCACTGATGAGACACCTGGTCAAGTAATTGGTCAGGATTTCAGAAATCTTTCATAAAAATATGAAAGAATTAAAAAAAAATAATAAAAAGAACCTTGTCCTTAAAAAAAAAATACATGTAATGTAGCATGAGTTCTTTGACCATAAAAGACTTTACATGACCCCTGTATAACATTTAATTTTGTGTAGAACATCTTACTAGACTTGCCTGAATGAATAAGCTGCAGATTGTGGACAAAATTAATTAAATGAACGAGCCATTGGATTTCATTATCTTGTATTTCATATTTCAACTTTGTTTTAGCATAGTTTATGGAGGCCTGTTTGTTTGGACATTAATTGTTCTTCCTTAATTAAGGCTGGTCCAACTCATGAATGTCTGTATAGAATGGCAGATTGCATGGATTCCAGCCTCCTTTTAGCTGGCAATCATATATATATATGCATACATACATACATATAGTGTGTGTGTGTGTATGACATTCTGCTTTATCACATTTAGAAGGGAAGTTTGTTGAGTCCAAATTATTCTTTGCTTTTTCAAGTTCTAGGACTCATCTCAAGAATTAACTGAACAGGCACATACATTATTCTCAGTTTTGGGGGAATATTATGCAAAAATGCCAAGGCTCAAGCACTCATTGATTACAATTTCTACACACTGAGCTTGACAACATTGCAGGTTGCAATATATGATATTGAGTAATGTATATTAAGAGTACTCTATTAGAAAAAAGAATGACATGTAAAGGTAACTGCTAGTTTACTTTTTGAATCTTACATTGTGCTATTTTTCTAAGCTGCAGCCATCTTCATTTTTTCTTAGTCTTGTTTGCAGGGTACTATGGAGTAAGTCACTTAATTCAAATGATATATTTTTGTAGTTAAGTACCGAATAAGCTCTTGTGGAAATTCAAAGAATAGAGAAGAGAGATTACTTTTCCAACCAGGGAAATCAGGGGACACTTCATGGTAGGTGCTATTTGAATCATGTCTTGAGGATTGATAGGCATACATCATTGTACACTTGACAAAGACTTTCCAGGGAAAATCACAAAGACCATTTAGAATTTTAGTAGGTTTTAGGAGCCATCGGCTGGTTTAGTTTTGTTTTGGCTTGATTTTCAGAGAGGTGATATGATCCTGGTCCATTTGACAAATTGGCTAATCAGTGCCCGTAATGTTGATTCTATTCCATTGAGTTTCTTTTTCTGAGATTTTTGGATCAATTCTTTGACTTTGGTATTGGTTAACTTGAGGTTTTTAAAAATTATTCTCATTTTCTTCTGCTTGAAAACATATTTTTCTCTTCCGTTTTTAGATTTATTAAAATATCTAATAATTAGATGCTCACTATGAAGTCACAGCATTCAGTCAAGAAGCTCACAGTCTAGCTCAGTACTCTAGGGAGTAAAAATACAAATCATATGTATGTTCTGCTCTAAGGGAGCCTTGTCCAAGTGAGAGATGTGAGATTTGAAACAACATAGCAATTGTTAAAAGACTTAAGGGATATATTTGTAAATGTAGCCTTGTAAAGGTAGTGGGGAAATGGCAAAGGAGAGTTAGAGGGGTTTCCAAAATAATTTGAGGCAGAAATGGGACTAGAATCCTTGCCTCTTGATTCGTCTATTCCTACATTGCTGTGCTTTCCACCAAACCATGTTGTTTTTTCTTAAATCACAATTATTTAAAACTAACACTTTCTTTAGTGAAATAGAACAGGCACATGTAAATTTTGGTTTTTGACATAATCATTATAGTGAGACATAAATGTATAAGGAACTCATCTGGTTCTCACTTATATTTTCAGAATAATGGGTGTCTTTTAGTGCAGTAATTATAGAAATTACTAATTATAGAAGTTATCATATTTGTTTTATTTGTCTTGGTTACAAGATACTAATCCTCCTCTTTATTGGCCTCAAATAAATAAGTACTGTAGATTTCTAAAGTCAATTACTTAACATTAAAAAAAAAAACTTACATGTGTTATCTTAGTGTTAAATTCCAACTGAAGATCAGCACACATCTAAAAGTGTAATTTTCCCCACTCTGGAAATCTGACCTGTCTTTTATGCATAAAACTAAGTTCTACTTTGGGATTAAATCCATTACTTTCTTACTGAGCGGCGAGGCTGTTACCAAATGAGGCAGGGAGACATAACTTGCAAAACTATTAGTGGAAACCTAATCTGCTGTTTTCCATTAACTGGGTGCACATCATTAATCACAAAAATGATGCGTGATGAAAACTACACAGGGGTTTGGCCAGAGATTGGAAAGCAACAATATAGCAGAATGTGCCTTTTTCCCTCCTCATTCACCAAGAAACAAACACTAAACTTTTGCAACCCATTTTCTTGTTAATGTTTTACACTTGTTTGGGGAAAAAAAAAAGTAAGATTTGGAAGGTCACGGGATTTTCTGGTTTTGTCTCCTTTAAGGGGTTATTTTAACATCGATTGTGCTGGTGTTTTTGGCAATAGAAAGATTGTTACACTTCAGAGATCCTGCTGGCTTTGGATCTAAGAAGATTGGGACTTAAACTGAGTGACTGTTGACTTAAAGAAAAAAACCTCTAAAAGATTGATGTTTGGGCACGGGGGCCCATGCAAGAGCATGCCCATGAACTGTCCCTGCAAAGAGTGAGGAAGACGGGCTGTGTCATAGCTCTTGGAACTCTTCCAATTTATGCTGTTCCTCATCCATCCATGTAGAGCCCTACTTGAGAAAGGAGGGGGGAAAGATTTTTCTTTCCTAGCTGTATCTTACTGATGTAACTTCTTCATTAATAAGCATTATAAGTGACCTGGGTTCATTATTTTGTGCAACTGTGCAGAAACAGTTACTTGCCCGTGACAGTCAATCTCCCCATTTCTCCCATATTGGTAGGACTTCTTCCCAACTTACTTACACTTTCAACTTCCTTTGCAGGTGTGGGTGGCCACGTGATACAGTTCTAGCCAATGAGTTATTAGGGAAAGTCTGCGGGGGCGCTCCTGGGAAAGATTCTCCTCCCTGATAAAAACGAGAGAGACATATGATTACATGAGCACATGATATTTGGATCCAATGCAGTCACCTTGAAACTATAAGGAAGGAGATAATTGGCAAAGTGTGGATGACGGAAGAAAGAATGGAAGGAGCCTGGTCCTATTGTTAGGCAAAAATAATAGTAATAAACTGTTGTTTAAACAACTTCTAGATGAGTGTTTTGCTATTCTGCCAAAAGCATGCTAATATACCACGTCACATCTTTCTTGAGGTTTCAGGCAATGCAACCTAACCTATCACATACTGTGTGTGGGTAGTACAAGTGGGCCATATGCCAGAATTAAAAATATATTTTTTTTCAATTTATATTTTTCAGTCCAGTTGTAGAGAGAAGACAAGTCTATATACTCAAAAAATGTAAATAGTGCTTTAAGATAATGAATCAGCGGCTGAAGGGGGTAGAAAGAAAGGAGGAAAAATTGTGTGTTGAGAGTTTTCCATGGATAAGACTGGACTGGATAATTACATGTATGTCATCTTCATTTGTTTTGGTATTTGTTCAAGTGCTAAGTAAATTTTTCTAAACATTAGACGTGCAATAAGTTGCTGATTAGATAGTGGTAGGTCAATTTTTTCATGTTTTGAATTTATTTTTTTGCTTTAGAAATTTAGCCTGGCTTTTAAACATTTTGGATGTTAGCCGTATCGGTGACTTTTGAAGTTAGCCATAATTAGATAGGCTTATTTTAGTTGTGGCAAAAGCAATTGCTTAATATAGGCACATGGCTCATTTTTGCACGGGAAAAATACCTTCTGTGAGATAGACTAGCAGCAAAGCAGGCTTTTGCTGCTGCTTTTTAATCTCCATGATTTCCTGGTTTTTTGCATTTAAAATACTCCAAGTGGGGTTGAAAAACTCTCATGTTATTGTAGGTGTTGCTTTCTTAAACCTTCTAACCCTCCGAGGGTTAGATGTCTCCCTGGTTCCTAACAGTGATTTGCTTTTATTATAAGATGTCTGTTCTACTTTTACTTTAAACTCTGTTTCTATTGGGTTCCTTGATAAAGACTTCTCGTTGTGCAAATAAATGTAAACAAACAAAAGAGTCCTGCTAGTTAACAAAGTAATTATCATAAGTGTGTGACAAGACCCTGCTGTTCTGGCACATCAAACCTGTTTTTATTCAGGGTAGCAAGAGCTGTCTCAGGGCCCCTTTACCACTTCTTTGGAGAAATATTTCCCTAAAGTTAATTCAGCTCTCTTTTAATAACTGATTAAAAAACAATAAGCTGTAGAGAGAGAGATCAGCAGTGTTTATTCCATTTATGACTCTTCTTTTCTGAGGAGATTCTTTTATTCAAGGGAAATGAGCAAGACAGAAGCTCCAAAGAGTAGTAGAAGAGATGCCAGCCCTTTGCTTCCTGACTCACTCGCATTCAGCCAATCTTGTTGAATCTAACTTAATTCGCTTTTGATTCCTCGGTTTTCCATACCTCTTTATTAATTATTTAGCATATACTTGGTGTGCTCATCTGCATGTACCAAGAAAAAAAATGCACCTGACTAGACCAGGATTTCTAGCCAAACACTCAAAAAGGGAAGAGCCATTTCTTTTGAAATCAGTTTAATGATATTGCTGACATTGTTCTACCATTTATTAATGTCATGCCATGTCATATAATAAAAATGCAGATAATAACAATTTTAAACCAATTTCTTCTTCAGTTATTTTGTCTGCTGATTTTGATGTCGTTAACATTGCTTTGGTTTCTTAGGGCTTTCGAGTTCCTGTAAAGTTTGAATTTCTGTGTGAATTCTGACTATTTCTGTTTCAGAGACTGATTTTTCTTCATTTTACACTGCCTGTGGGAATGCGACCAACATATTGGTTCTTCAGGAAAAACAGATTTGAGTGACATTATGTTTTTATCCAAAATTTAACTTTTAATTCTTAGAACATAATGGAAAAGTGAAAGGATGCAATTATCTCATTTAGTATAAGTTTTCAGTTGAGAGACTAGTAGGGAGGAAACATAAGGCAAATAAATGTCAGATATATTTGTAATCTGTATTTTTAATTACTTGAGGTAATTTTATATAGAACTTAATTATGCTGTTAGTAATGCGAGTTGGAATATAAAGGAAACAACCCTTGGACATATAGTAAATTCAAATATCTATTCATGTAATCCAATGGATACATTGTAGTTAATTTTAGCTTTCTTGATTTTCAAAAGGCATTCTTAAAACTGTCACTATAAAACTGGCTGCAACATGTTATTCCTTCATTTAGTTAAATAAATAACCATTGTACACTCCATCGGAATTCCCTGATGAGAATTAGATTTTTAATATTCTTTGAGTGATCTTTTGTAAGAATCATTCTCAGCTTTCTGGAAGCTGTAAATCAATTCTCATTTTATGTTTAAAAATAAGGTCTCCAGCCATAAATATATGCCAAGTAATACTTTGATAAAACAATAAAGAATGAAAAATTTCTAGCAACTAGGATCAAAGTTTGGTTCAAACCTAAACATCTTTATATTCTGGCATTCTGCAACAGCAGCACAAATATGGTACTTGGAAATAGCTACAGCCGTTCTCTGGGTTACTATGTATTAAAAAGCGCTTGTGCTTGGTTGTGAACTTCAGTAATGTAAAAGTCAGGTAGGAATGAAATTGGTTTAGCTCCATAAATCCCAGGGTACATTTTTGTTGGTTGATTGGTTGATTAGTTGTTTTGTTTTTCTTTCATTTTTTTTTCTCTCTTTGTTTTTCTTTTGGGGAGTGGAAAGCATTAAGTGTAAGCAGAACAAAAACACTTAGCTAAACAATTGATTTATCTATAAACTTATTTACAACTGAATTACTAATTATTACTTAATTATATTTATAGATAGAATAACTATAATTATTGATTATATTATATGCTAATTATTTATTTAGCATGGATATTAGATATTGCTACATGTTGCACGAGAAGTGGAAATAGATGGCCTCATTTTTTGATGGGAGTAGATAATAAACTAGAGGCCATCTTATCTATTGGCTAAAGCTTTGAAGTAGAGGTCATTTGACCCGTGCTCAATTGCAGGTCCATTTGGCCGAGGTCTGCTAGCTACTGATTCATTACTCATGTGTTCAGTGAGATTCGAAGGAGCTCATGAAAGCTGCAAAATAGTCTCTGTTAAAGCACTTACTTACAAACAACAGATACCAACTAAAGTTATCAGAGTATAAAAGAGACAAAATTGAAAAGATTTTTTTTTACAGCATTTAAGGGAAGTGGGATATGCAGGCCTGAAGACGACATGAGGACCTGAGTGAGCCTCAGGACAGCAGTAACACTGCCTTTCTCTCTGAAGGTCTGCCATGATTTATTTATCCACTCCACAAGCAAGCCCAGTCGGTGCTAGGAATCGTTCTGATTCCTGGGGATATATAGTGCTGAGTAAGACTCAGGGTTCCTGTTCTCCAGGGATTCCACTCTGGGGGGGTGGAGGGGATGGATAAATAAATGAGAAAAATATCAGAATCTATAAAGTGCTAAGCAGAAAATTAAAATGAAAATATGCGAACAAGAGTCTTGGAAGCCATATGAAACCATGTGGTCTAGGAAGGCCTATTTAAGGATGTGACCTCCAAGTGGAAACTTGAATGACAAAAAGGAGGAGGCTCCCAAAGATCAGGAAGACAGAGCAAACAGCAAATGTAAGGCCTTAATTCTGGAAGGCAACTGACTTAGAGGAGGATAGAGATAAGGCATAGGGTCAAGTGGGATCCATCAATCTCAAGATTGGCCATCTGTTGACAATTATGGATGGCAAATGATAAGTAAATGTGATTTTTTTATACAAATATCACAATTTTATATGTTTGAGCCTGCCATAGTAAGACACTTGGGGGGTGGGGTGGGGGGGGGGA